>OY101443.1:30763869-30873641 GCA_956483585.1 Gymnocheta viridis
ACTCTATTATTAAAATCAGTTTCCTTGAAAGCGTGAACTTTTTCAATGAACGTACCAATAACATTAAGTATTTGGTATTCGTCTCTTAGCACAAAGTTGTTATTGTCTTTATTCAACAAGTCAGGGTTAACTTCTGCATTTCTTATTAGGATTTCATCATCTCTGGGGATCTTCAAAAGTTCGATATTGAACTTTTTTGATGTTCTGAATTGTTTTTTGGCCTCTCTGAACATATCAGAGGAATTCGTTGGAGTCAAGTTTTTAAGCTTTTCTTGAAAATGTTGGTTTACATTTATAACAAGGTTATCATTAATTAACTTTTTAATAAGTTTTAGTTTGGCTTTTAGCAGATTAAGTTCTGGTAATGGAAGAAGGATGGTTTCGAGCCTATTAGACTTTTTTATAGAAGTTGTTAATATAAACTATTCGTTATTTAACTGGTTGAATGCTTGTAAGACACTACTTTATTTTCATTTTAAAATGCTCTTAAATACTAACAACGAACATAATGAACATCTTAACCCTCTAACCGGCGAGCCTGCCTTTAGACGGTGTATAATAAATACGTTGCTACGCAGCTCTATTTCTTAAAAGCTCTGTTCTAACGGTAAATATCAGCAGAGAAACAAAAAATTCTCTTATTGAGGCAAATAGCAGCAAGCATTTGTTATTTTATTGCAAACTGTTGAGTGCTAAAGTAAGTTTTTTGACAAAGTGTGTAAAATAATTATTTGTGTATCAAGTGGAATTTTGAAAAAAGTATAAAATCCTTTTAATTCATAGTTTGCGTGTAAAAAAATTATTTTCTTACAGGTAAATATATATTCTTTTGTGTTCAGTGTTTTGAATATAAGGTTTTTAGCAAAACTTAGCTTTTAGCCGGTGAAAATTGGACACCGTCTAAAGGCGGACCTGCCGGTTACAAGCTACTTTTGCATACACATTGCTCTAGTTCATAGTGTTCGGTTTTAAACATTCTAGGAAGAAATTAACCGTTTGAAAATGTTTTCACAAAGAAAAAATTTTAATTTTTCAAAATTAACTGATGAGGAAATTGAAGCACTCATGGCTGAATCAGTGGATGGCGCAGATTCAGAAGACGATTTCGACTTTGACGATGATGATGATTTGGAAGACCCAGACTTTCAACTACCAAACGTAGACTTTGCTACATTAGAAGAAGAGTGCGATAATGCAGACAACAACGATATTCCTTCTGATATCAAGAACATCTCTCGAAATTCAGAAAAAAATCTGGTAGAAGTGAACAACAACGTGGAGCATTGTGAAGACTCTTTACCATCTAAAACTGGGAAAACAAAAACCAAGAGGGCAAGATCTCCTCTACCAGAAGTTGAAGCTGGTGAAAGTGCAGCAGAGTCCAATGCCGGGGGGTTTAACGGAAATGTGAAAGATATTTCTCCCCAAAACCCAGAGTTCAGAAAGATTTTATGGAAAAAACAATTCCTTGAACTGGAAAAAAACGATGTAGTTTTTCAAGGATACAAGGAATTGCCGCAACAATTCAAAGAATTAACCACTCCATTTAGTTGCTTTACTTATTTTTTCAACGATGATTTGCTGAATGAAATTGTGTATCAGAGCAATCTGTATGCAAAACAGCAAGATGTTTCCACAAATTTTAATCTAACGACGTGTGATTTAAAAAAATATATCGGAATTTTGATTTATATGTCTGTGTACCGGTATCCCAACGTTGACAGTTACTGGTCCAAGCATTCCTTCGAGCCAGTTAGAAATGCAATGACTTCGAAACAGTTTTTTTCAATCAGAAAATATCTTCATTTTAATGACACCACAAAAATGAAAAAACCACAGGAAGCCGGATATGATGAGCTATACAAAATTCGTCCAGTTATTGACAGACTCAATATGCAATTTGATGCTGTGCCAAAAGCACCTCGGCTATGCATTGATGAACAAATGTGTTCAACAAAAATGTTAACAAAATTTCGGCAATATATGCCCGCAAAGCCCCACAAATATGGCATGAAACTTTTTGTCCTTTGTGACTCGGATGGCTTTTCGTACAGATTTGAAGTATACAAAGGTGCTGGCGATAATGAAGTACTACCTAACACCCCTGACTTAGGAGCAACAGCCAATGTGGTCATAAGATTATCAAACACAATTCCAGACTTTAAAAATCATATATTGTACTTCGATAATTTTTATACCTCTCTGCCACTTCTTGTTTATTTACGGAGCCGAGGAATTTATGCTTTAGGAACCGTCCGATCTAACAGGATACCTAATTGCAAGCTGTCAAGGGGAGTGGAATTGAAAGATAAGGAACATGGACACTCAGAAGAATTTGTTGGACGTGCATTTGGAGTCGACATATCTTGTGTTCAATGGAAGGATACAAAATATGTACGATTGGTATCCACGTATGCTGGAATTAAGCCTTTTAAAACACTGAACAGCAATTCACAACTTTTAAAAATATGCCGTTATGATCGGAAAAATAAATCATACGTCGATGTAGACTGTCCTAATATAATTAAAGAATATAACCGCCATATGGGTGGTGTTGATTTGATGGACAGTTTACTTGGTCGCTATCACATCAGAATGAAAACAAAGAAGTGGACTTTGCGTTTATTCTATCACCTAATTGATATGTCGCTAGTGAATTCATACCTCCTTTTCCAGCGTATTCATGGAATTAACTGTAAAGATGTAACTCATAAAAAATTACCAGATTTTCGTATTGAGGTGGCTGATGTATTTTGTCGTTATGAGAACGCTAACGCCAAAAGAGCTGTTGGTAGACCTCAGAGCCAAAGCCCAAAAATACAAAAACCAAAGAGATCGTATGGTCCACCAGATGACATTCGTTTTGATGGAGTTGGACATATGCCTGACATTTTGGACCGCAGTGGTAAAAAAGTATGTAAACTACAGGGATGTAAGTCCGAAACACAAATGTATTGTACTAAATGCAAATTAAATCTATGCTTATCAAACAATAAAAAATGTTTCCAAATTTATCACACAAAACAATAAAAAAACCCGAATAAAATTTTGAATAAAATCATCCCTTAATTAAAATTTTTTATTACGTTACCAGGCAGGTCCGCCTTTTGGCGGTCAACATATTTTCTCACCTGGAAGGTAAGTTTTAAATTTTTTTTAAGTTTTAACATTAACGTATAATTTATTAAACCAAAAACTATCAATAAATAATTTTTTTTAATCGAAAAAAAATTGGCCGGTTAGAGGGTTAAGCTAATTTAGTACGCATGCGCTTCTTTCTTATCAACTATTCTCCTTGTCTTCTTTTAGCGGCAATAATACGTGCGATAGATAATAAGGGTTGTTTACTAAGATCATATTAACTAATCTAGAGAATATGAAATACAAATATGTAGGCAAAAAACCACTTCTTATCTCTAAAACGTACTTAAGCTAAACAAACAACATGAAAACCAAAAACCGTAATTAGTCTAGACAATATATAAATATTTAGGCAAGAAAACAATTTTTATCTTTATGAACCTAAATAAATATGAAATGAATTCTATCCTGATAAAACTATGTTCAATTACATTTGAACATTCTGCCGGGCATTTAAAGGTATTGGTGGTGAAAAATCTAACTTAACTATGGTCTTTGTATTGTTGTTACATTTATACTTTAAATAGATAAAAATTAAGATTGTAATTATAATAACAATTAAAATAAATGATACATGTCCGGAAACATGGTGATATTTCATTCTCATCAGTTCAGTATTGTCGGCCTGCATCTTCTGTAGATTTTGGTGTATATTTTGTATATCTTTGGAATTGTTAATTACCGTTACATCAAACGGCTTTACCAGCTTACTATTTGCTTGCTGAAATTCTACGCCCCATGATGATGTCTGAATTGACGTTTTCTTCTTGGTTGTAAAATGTTGAGAAGAGCTCAAAGTTATTCCTTCATACACTGCTGTACAACCAGCTGGCAAATTTAGTATTCCTTTTGAAGGTAATGTCAACCAGTCACGTGCACTATTTCCGCAGTCTATGCTTAATGTAAACTGGTCGAAAACCGTGAAAATCCATTGATTCTCCGTTGACAATTTTTTCCAAATACACTTTCTTGGAGTCTCCTGAAAATAACACTCAGCATGCCTGGATTGTTTTAAGGCTGAAACTTCGCATGATCTACTGCAGGTTTCCAAGAAAATTCCTATTTACAATTATATTGTCCCTGATGGTTTTTTGTACAAACGTTAAGCTGAGACTGCCACATCAAAAAATATAAATTTGTTGCAAAATTATATATGATATAATCACCGTCGACCATAGGTATCATTGCAGTGCCATTTCCATCAACTGGTAGTCTAATAATTTCGTAAATTTCTGAAGTATGTATATTATACAAGGGTATTTCTGCCTGTATTACCAAACGGTTGTCCACCACAACACCCCTAGCCACCATAGAACTGTAAACTTCTTTCAGATCTGTACCAGTTTTTGTTCCGGGCAAGATCAGCTCATTCGGCAATAGTTTTCTAATGTTTGATATTTCCTCCTGCAGTTGTGCAGCAGTTAGAAGATCTGGGTTGATATGGCCGTGGTTAACATCAATCAATAAATTCATGTTAGATGACTGAATTTCACTGCACTCATCGATCATTAGATGTAGCTGAGTCGTCATTACTTGAACCATAACAATTAATCGCTCGGTATTGGTGTCATTTTGAACTTCCTCATAGAAAAGTTTCAACTGCCGGTACATTTTACTGAAATTTTCGTTTACTTCTTCAGTTGTTTTCTTTAACACATTCATTGTAGAGTTCACAATGGATGTCTACTGTTTCGCGAGCTGTTGTAGTTTCTCCTCATTCTGGAAAATATTTCTCATATTCTCTTCCATCAATTTCCGGTCCTCGGCGTCCATCATTCCGAAAAGCACATGATAGATCGAGCCAACAAACTCAAATGGCGATCTTTTTTGTCTTTCCTTCTTCAGCAACAGACTATTATTTTGATCTACCAAACGGAATCTTTTATTGACTGACCATACTACCATCTCGCAAGCCTCTTTATAATTTCTTTTTTCAGCCGCTGAATAAGTTTCCATTTATTTAATGATGATATAACTGCGCTTTCAATATGCTCCCCGGGTTCTATTACTGGTCTTCCAATGAGAAAGTGACCCGGAGACAACACATCCACTGCATCAATATCCTCATCATTCACTTTAACCATAGGCCTGGAGTTTAAAACAGCTTCTATTTGTGCCAGCAAGGTACTTAATTCTTCAAACGTCAATTTTGTGTCGCCAATTATTCTTTTGAGATGATACTTCATCGACTTTACTCCAGATTCCCAAATTCCACCAAAGTGAGGGGCAGCCGGGGGAATAAAATGCCGATTTATTTTTTGTTCAGCCAAGATAGGTATAAGTGTACTATTGTTTTTAACTGCGGCTTTCGTTGCCATACAGACAAACACGGCAATATAGCCCTTGTAACTTTTTTGGCCTCTTCCTTTCGAACACCTTAAATGTATTGGTCCAGCATAGTCCACTCCCGTATGAGTAAAAGGATGTGAAACATTCACTCTATAATCTGGTAGACTACCCATTAGTTGTTTAGATATATTTTGTTGATAGCGAATGCATGTTGTACAGCTTCCAATACACTTCTTCACTGCATTTTTTAATCCCATTATCCAATATTTACGTTTTATGGTTGACTCCATAAGTCGATTCCCACCATGGAGCGTGGATATGTGTGTCTGGTGTATTATTAAAGATGACAGTTCAGACTTTTGTAAAATTATGGGATGTTTGTGATTATATTGTAAACCAGAATTATGCAATCTGCCACCAATTCGAAGAATGCCATCTTTATCTAGAAATGGAAAAAGACTTACTATTTGGCTTTTGTTACTCACCGCGCTTCCCTTATTCAGTCTCATAATCTCATCATGAAATTCAACCTGCTGATGATTAAAAATTATAATCTTTTCGGCCGCCTCAAGTTCTGGAACGGTCAGATGCTGCGGATATCTTCCTTTTTTTCTTAATTTTTTTACAAACCTAAGTACGTAAGCAACTATTCTTCGTAACTTGCCTAGTTTGGAGTATTTGCATACTAACTTGTTAATAATATTACAGCTCGTCAATTTCTCAGCAGTCCTCAATATATTTGTTGATTTTGGCTCTTCGTTTTTCGGCCAGAACTCGGAAGACTTTAATAACCACTTAGGACCATTCCACCACAAAGAGTGATATATCAAATTTTCAGCATTAATACCTCTGGAAGCTACATCTGCAGGATTGTCCTTACTGCTTACGTGATGCCATGACACCTCAGGCAAAACTGTATTTATTTCGTTAACTTTGTTTCTTATAAATTTGTCTTTATTTTTATTGTTGCGAATCCAACCTAACGTTATAGTTGAATCACTCCATGCATAAACTTTACATTGTCGATTAAAATTATGAATTACTCTATGCAAAAGCTTGCTTAGAAGATGAGCAGCACACAGTTCTAATTTTGGTAGAGTTTTCCTATTTTTAATCGGGTTCACTTTACTTTTAGCTGTTAGTAGCTTAACAGATGTATCCTGTTTAATGTAAACAATAGCGGCATAAGCTTTTTCAGAGGCATCTGAAAACCCGTGAATTTCCAATTCAGTCTCGCACGTTGATTTTACCCATCTTGGAATACGGATCTTTTGAAGAGCGATTACATCTTTTGAAAATTCATACCATTCATCTTGAAACTCATCTGATAACACTTCGTCCCAGGAAGATTGCCGCAACCATAGTGTTTGAATAAATAGTTTCGCTAGTACAGTAACAGGAGACACCCAGCCCAAAGGATCAAATATTCTTGCCACATCTGAAAGAGCTTGCCTTTTCGTTATTTTATTGTTCTGTGTAAAATTCACCTTAAAATGAAACTCGTCTTTGGCCGGATCCCCTTGTAGGCCTAAAGTTTTAACAGTTTCGCCATCTTTGATTTGAATGACTGTGTTTTCCTTGGTGACATCTTCATGATTTATAATTGTTTTGTGATTTGAGACCCATTTGCGTAAATTGAAACCAAAATTGTTTAGCTGTGCTTGTATACGATGCCGTATGTTCTTACCTTGTTGAACATTATCTGCTCCTGTCATTAGATCATCCATATAGAAGTCTTCTTTTATTATTTTCTTAATTAGTTCATCTTCAATTGACATGTGGTCAGCAATGTAAAACAGCGATCTTACTGCTAAAAATGGTGCCGATGACATGCCATATGTTACAGTTGTTAATTTATACTCTTTTATAGGACTGCATTTGTTTTCTCTCCATAATATATGTTGATACGATTGGTCACTGTTTGCCAATCTTACCTGACGGTACATTTTTTCAACATCAGCTATCATAACATATCTCCATAGCCTCCATTTTATTATGATATCGAAAAGATCTTTTTGTAGCTTAGGACCTGCAAACATCACATCGTTTAAACTTCTTCTATTTGTTGTTTTAGTAGAAGCGTCGAACACCACACGCAATTTTGTTGTCAAGCTGTTTTCTCTAATTACTGGTTGGTGTGGTAAATAGTACTTCCCGCTGCACTTCTTCTCTATCTCTTTCATATGGCCGAGACTTAAATACTCGTTCATAAACTCTACGTAGTGTTTTTTAAGTTCCGGCTCTCGTTCGAATTTTTTCTCAAGAGACAAAAACCTTGCCATTGCTTGTCTTCTAGAATCTCCTAACTCGTTGTCCTTTTTAAGCGGCAATTTAACTACTATATGACCTTGTGCATCAACTTCGGTTGTTTTCTCATAGTATTCTTGGCAAAATTCATCTTCACGGCATTCCTCTATGTCAGGAAGTTCCTCTAGCTCCCAGAACCTCTCCAAGTTAGTTACAGCTGCTAATAATTTTGTTGGTTTTGCGGTTTTGCAAATTACCCCAGATAATATCCAGCCAAAAATTGTTGATTGTGCCAAGATGCTACCTTTTTTGTGTAATCCTTCTTGCAATATATGAGGTATGATGTCACCTCCAATAAAAATATCTATTCGACCAGATTTGTTGAATGCTGGGTCCGCCAGAATAAAGTTGTTCCAATCTTCAATATTAAACTCAAATGATTGATTTGGATGTGCCCCCGTTAATTTTGGCAAAATGAGGGCATCTGCTTCGATTTCATGGTTACTCATAAATCTTGGTTTCAAGATTAACTTTGTTTTTGCTTTAGACAGTCCTACCAAAGTACTGCCGATTCCATGAATCTCTGTTTTGCATTTACCACGTGGCAATGATAAAATCTGGGATGCTTCTTCTGATATTGTCGTTACCTGAGAGCCCTGATCAATTAATGCTCTTAGGATTACTGCTTCTCCATTCATTGCATGTACCTTTACCTGTGCAGTTGCTAGAAGTACTGATGTTGTTAAATCTTTGGTAGTCATTGCTGAATTGCTGGATTTTGATTCTTAAATTTTTTCTTCATTCAGATGTAGAATCTTATCGTGACCTTTATTGCAATAACAACACTTAACATTATTTGAACACCACTTGTTGTTTTTGTGATCTAAGCATTTAAAACACCATTTATTATTATAAGCCAGTTTTCTTCGTTCATAAATCGGTAATGTTAAAAATTTTCTGCAAATCGCAGTTGTATGGTTATCCATATTGCAATGTAAACAACATTTTTTCATTGAATACATCACATTAGAAACTTTGCCAGTTTCAATTAGTTTTTTATTTATTTTCTTTTCTTGCCCTTTGGAAGCTGCTTCTAAAGCTTGAACTTGTTGTTCCAAAAAACCTAGTATGTCCTTTAGACTTTGAATTTCTTTAGATTTTTTAACTGTTTGTTCGTAATATCGCAAACCGTCTTTATCCAGTTTTCTGATAACAATACGTGCTATAAATGGTTCAGCATCCTCTATTTTAATGTCCATACTTTTAAGGGCATAAATACAACTATTTGTTGTATCTAATAGCTGCTTCAAACTTGCCGATGATTCGCTATTTGCCATCGGTTGATCAAGTAAAATATCTACTTGATTCGTAAATAACAATCTATGATTTTCATATCTTTGCTTAAGAATCTCGAACGTTGCCTCATAGTTGTTGTCGGTGATCTTTAGATGTTGCACCAATTTTTTAGCTTCGCCTTTAAGTGATGTTACTAACCTGTACATTTTTTCTACATTAGAAAGATACTTATTGTCATGTACCAAGCTTTTAAACAAATCATGAAATGATGACCATTCATTTATATCGCCACGAAATTCAGGAATTTCAATTTTTCCTAAATGTGCTGAGTTTGAATATTCTCCTTCATTTTTGTTGCTCGGTTGTTGCTTAGGCTCATTCATGCAATCTGTAATAAGTTCGAGAGCACTAAAATATGTGCTTTCGGCATTTAGCATCATTTTATGCATATTTTTTGGCTTTTTGGATTCACTTAAGTTGTGATATATGTTTTGGAGCTTTTGATATCTAGATTCTAAAAATTTTTCTTTTATTTGAAGCTTTTTGTTGGACATGTCGGCAATATTCGCGGATAATTCATCATACCAGTCAGTTAACCAATCTGCCATTTCAACAAATTGTTCCCATGATTCATCATCTGATTCAGTAGTTATTACTTTTTCTAACTTACTGTCTTTTGATGTTTGAGGAATTTCTGTAACATTTATTGGTTCTTCTTGCTGCATGGCTTCTTTTATTAGAAATTGAACCTCTGCTATAATTTTTGATAACGCTTCATAATACTTTTTTTCAAAATAATCTTCTGATGTAATGCCATATGCCAAAAGTTTTGTGTTATTTGCCGCAAATTCGACTTCAATTTTACTAATCCTCTTACTGACTTCTGGGAGTCTCGAACAGCGGATTGCCTTTTGAGCCAACTTCTCTCGAATAGCAACAATTTCGTCTCCCAATTCTTTCTGTTTTTCGAAAAGTTTTTCTTTATTTGCCATTTTAATATAAAGCAAAAAAAAATTTTTTTATAAGTTACTAGTTCTTTTTGCTAATGTTAATTTCCGATGTTTGAGCCTCGGCTACACTTCTTTTTAAATTTTCCGATGTTTGAGCCTCGGATACTCTTTTTTATTAATTTTTCCGATGTTTGAGCCTCGGATACGCTTTTTTATTATTTTATAATATGCACTGATTCATTTTTTATCGAAGGACCAATGTTAATATAAACTATTCGTTATTTAACTGTTTGAATGCTTGTAAGACACTACTTTATTTTCATTTTAAAATGCTCTTAAATACTAACAACGAACATAATGAACATTTTAAGCTAATTTATTACGCATGCGCTTCTTTCTTATCAACTATTCTCCTTGTCTTCTTTTAGCGGCAATAATACGTGCGATAGATAATAAGGGTTGTTTACTAATATCATATTAACTAATCTAGAGAATATGAAATACAAATATGTAAAAAACCACTTCTTATCTCTAAAACGTACTAAACAACAACATGAAAACCAAAAACCGTAATTAGTCTAGACAATATATAAATATTTAGGCAAGAAAACAATTTTTATCTTTATGAACCTAAATAAATATGAAATGAATTCTATCCTGATAAAACTATGTTCAATTACATTTGAACAGAAGTTAAAATTTTACTTTTTTCATGTTGAAGTTTTTTGATGATATTATTACAAAATATTTCAGTTGAATTTGATTTTTTATGCTCGGGAACACATTCCTCGATGGCCTTGACAATAATGTCATTAAGTTTCAAAAGATAAAAGTCAATTTCAGAATTTGTTAAATTTCTGCAATTAGGAATAGAGTCACTTTCATTTAGTCTGTTTACTATAGTATTTTTGAACCTTTCCCAATTAGTTTTTTTATAATTATACTTTGGAATAGGCTTGTCTTTAAAGAATTCTAATGGATGTTCGTTTTCGCCACCTAAAATTTGGATTTGTAATACGTTGTGATCGCTATCGTAATCAAGGGTTGTTAAGCAATTTAGTGTATCATTATTTCTATGTATGTATAGACGAGAGTCAGCTAAACATAGACCTAAATAGGAACCACAACGAGGATAAGACGGTGTTAGTGAAGAATACAAACTAGTTCTGAATCTAATTTCATAATTAGATAACCAATCTTTTAACATATTTCCTTTAGTATTACTTGTAGTATTACCCCAATCCGTATGTTTGCAATTAAGATCGCCTGCTAAAATGTAAAAATTATTTGGATTTTCTAGGTCAAGGTTTTGAAAAAGTTGAAGAAACTCTGTTGTAAAGTGGTTACTATTATTACCGGATGGATAATAAGCTGAAATAACAAATAAGAACTTATTTGATGGTAAAGGGATTTTGATAATAGTGGTTTCCAAACATTTAAATGAATTACTTATTTGGTTAGAATAATTAATATATTTTAGACCATTTTTTATTATAATTGCAGTTCCACCTCCTCTCTTAGCATCAGTTCTATCTTTTCTAATCATGTCATAATCTTTGAATGTGATTGAATGTTTGAAATTTAGTTTAGTTTCATTTAATAGAACTAAATCTGGATTATATTTGTTTATAAAATTAGAGAGATCAAGTCTTCTACTAAGTTTAATTATAGAGTTAACATTTATTTCGATAATGCTAAGGTTTTTTACAATTGTGTCTGCCATGGTTAGTAATTAGTTCTCTAACAAAGTGAAAATCGAGTCAATTCTCGCTGCTTGGATTTGAAGTTGTTTTTGTAAATTGATCATCTGGTTGGATAAATTTTGCATAGACATATTAAATTCTTCTAACGCTTGTTGAATAGGACTATTGTTGGAGTTGTTACCACTGTTTTTTAAAACGTCGGCGAAACTTCCAATTATATGATTATTATTATTATTGTTTAACGAAGCATTTGTTCTTCTTTGAATAAGACTTTGTTTCTTCTCTCGAAGTTTCTGTTGCAGTAATTTGTATTTCTCGCAGCCTTTGTATGAAGCTGGATGGCCATACTTATTGCAGAGAACACAATAGAGTTTCTCTCTTTCGTTTATCGGCACCTGGGTAAGGGAACACTTTCCAGTTTCATGTATGTCATTACATTTTACGCATCTTGGCGGCATATGACAATTCGATGCACTGTGGAAAAAGTTTTGGCAGTTTCTACATTGGGTAATTTCAGGTTTTCTTAAGGCTTCCCATCGAACGCAGCGGTACAGAATACCTTTAATAGCTTTGAGTTCTTGAATTTTACTTTCATTAGTTATTTGTACTAGAAAAATTAGCAATTCTAAACAATTTTCTTTGGACTTTTTTGTTGTCATTTGACTAACTTTCACAAATTTTAAGTCTTCACTTTGATATTTACAAAGTTCATCATAGATTGTGTTTATATCGGTGTTAACACTAAGGCCCTTTAGAACATAAGTTTTAGTTTTAACGTCTTTCGGGGTAAATGTAAAGAACTTAACTTTTGTTTTTTTAAATAAGCTTTAACACGGTCAAAGTCATTCACTGATTGCAGAAATAACGCAGTTTTTTTATTATTAAATTCTTTTATTTTAAAGTCATTAATCTTTAACCCATTTTTTAGAAATTCTACTAATTCATTTGGATTTACATCAAAAATGTTAATTGGTGGTATTTTTTATTTTTATTTTGGGTTTTATTTATTTCATTTGTGTTATCATTCAAACTAGTTTTTGGATTGTTTTTTGTTGAAGTGTGAGATGTTGTTGTTTTTTCACTTTGAACATGCTTCTCAAATTTTTCTACGTATTCTTTGTTGCAATTATCATTGTCCAGAATAGCATAATAATTATTTTTCAATTGTTTTGAAATTGTTTCACTCTGCATATTGCTTTTTCTTTTTCTTTCGTTGTTTTGATTTGTTAAGTTGTTATTGTTTTCAACATTTAATAAATTTAGTGTCGGAGCCACAGGCTCACTCATCACTCGTAACGGTTGTTTTTTAAATATTTATTAAAGAGTCTCTATCTCTTTTGAAAGAAAAAAAACAAAAGTAATTGATATAACAACAACGTAAGTTTTGCGCGCAAGTAAAAAAAGGTTAATGTTCTTATTTGAACGAAAAATTTTTCTGATCACCGCTAAACGTGTGTTTACCATGACGGTCATGATCGAACTCCCAGTTGTTGTGAATTTGTATAAATGTTTCTCATGTAAAATCACTTACATTGTAACCCGAGAGTACGGTACGTAAAAAGAAAAAACCCCCAAATTTTAATACATATGTATGTATATATTTACATATATTGGAAAAAATTAAAACCCCATTTTTTTATATTTTTGAGGAAATATTTCGAGGAAACATTTTGGTCCTTCGAACCAGATAAGACACCCCGAGTCCTTGAAATATTTTTAAGAAAATATCCTTACTTCCAGGATCATCTTTGCATCCCCGGATCATTGCAAAAACAGTGGATAACAACCCCTAATTTAAGCCCCATCCCAAGTAAAACTGCTAAGTAAAGGTTAGTTGTGTGAATTTATTTTACATATTTTTTTTGTGCAATAAATAAATAAATAAATAAGTGTGTGACATTTTGCCGTCGGCAAAACAAACTTTAAAAAGAAAAAGTGCATAAATTTTTTTGTATGTGCGTATGGATGTACATATGTATTTGGGAAATTTATTATTGATTTCCCTAAATTAAAAAAGCGGTGGTGTATTTAGTTATTTAATTCAATTTTATTAACTAAATTATAATTTGTGCTTTAAGTTTTATTAAATATATGAAGCGCGTTGAAAGCGCGAAAAAGTAAAAAGGAATGAAAGAAAATGTTTTTTATTATTAGTGTTGAAGAATCTAAAAACTAATTGGTACGAGTATTTGGTTATAGTATTTGGTACTTGTATTCGGTACTAGCCAAAACAATAGGGTGCCACATTATTCCCCGCGCTAGAGGAGGTTCACCTGAACCTTAAAGGAACCGTAACCCGTCTGCCACTTGTAGTAGCTTTGGGCTGTAGCACTTCAGGTGAAAATCTGACAGCTGGGCTGGAATGTGTTGACGTATGATTAGAGTTGAGATCACTTTCGTTAGGAACTTGTAAATTTGTAGAAAAATAAGGTGAGCTGCTCTGCAAAGCAGCTGAAGGTAGCTCGGGTACAGTTGAACTGTCGTTGAGATCATCATGTGAGACAAAAGCAGGTTTAAGCCGATCGATACTAATGTTACTTCGACGACCTTTAATTGAAATTGTGAAAAACTTTTCAAAACGCTTCACCACCAAATATGGACCATCATATGGATGAGTGAGTGAAGGTCGAATGGAGTCGTTGCGTACGAAGACGTGTGTTGAGTTTTGAAGATTTTTTGAAATGAAAATTTTTGGCGTTGAGTGATGAGCAGTATCGGTTGGCGTTAGTTTTTGCATCGCTGTTCGAAAATCGGAGACGAAATCGCTGGCAGTGTCGTCAATTTTCGTTTGCTCAAAAAATTCGCCGGGAATTGTTAATGTGGAGCCGTATACTAGTTCTGCTGGCGAAGCTTTTAAATCGGGCTTGAAAGCAACTCGTAGGCCAAGCAAAATTGTAGGTAAATGATGTATCCATCTTGCCGGATTATGACACAAAATCGCTGATTTAAACGTTCGGTGCCACCTCTCGATCATACCATTCGATTGTGGGTGGTATGGTGTAGTACGAAGATGTGTTGCGCCGATTGCAGTTATTAATTCGGCAAAGACTGACGATTCGAATTGACGACCACGATCAGATGTTATTCGAGCTGGAACACCAAATCTTGAAATCCACTGAGACACTAGAGCTTTTGCGACAGTGATGGCTGACATGTCTGGGATTGGAACAGCTTCCGGCCAGCGTGTAAAACGATCCACTATCGTAAGGCAGTACCGTTGCCCTTCACATAATGGAAACGGACCAACGATGTCTATGTTGATATGAGCGAAACGTTGTTTTGGAGGTTCATACTTCACAGGTGATGATCGAGTATGCCGCTGAATCTTTGATCGTTGGCACTGCAAACAGCTTCGCACAAAAACAGCAGAATCTTTTCGAATCCCAGGCCAACAAAACCTGCATGTGACCAATTTGGTGGTAGTCCGGACACCTGGATGTGACAAATTATGAACTGTTGATAATATCTGTTGACGAAATTCCTTTGGGATGTATGGGCGTACACGGGACGTCGATGTGTCACAGGTTAGTTGGTCGTTGCAACCTGGGATTGAAAAAATTTTAATTTAAGTGAATTGATTTGCGTACCTGAACTTTGAAGCATTTGTTGAAGTTCTTCATCATCTTTCTGAGCCAACGCAATGCGAGAATAGTCGACACTTTGAATAATTTAACCAATGCGAGAAAGTGCGTCAGCTGTAGCATTTTCTAAACCAGGCGTATGGCGAATATCGGTGGTGAACTGGCTGATGAAATCGAGTTGACGTATTCTACGGGGCGAAGCTTTCTCGAGCTTTTGTTGAAAAGCAAAAATTAGCGGACGATGGTCGGTGACAATGTAACAACTCCTTCCCTCTATCATATAACGGAAATGGGACACAGATTGGTACATTGCTGCAAGCTCGCGATCATATGTTGAATATTTTTGCTGGGTTGGTGTAAATTTTTTGGAATAAAACGCCAGAGGTTGTAAATCACCATCAATTTTTTGATGCAAAGCCGCCCCAACAGCTGTATCGGAAGCGTCCACGAAGATTGCTAATTCGGCTTCGGCAGCGGGGTGTACTAAAAGTGCTGCGTTGGCTAATTCGTTTTTACATCGAGCAAAAGCAGCTTCCGCGTCTGGGGTCCACTTAATTGCTGTACGATCGTTTTTTTTATTGCCGACGATTAGCGTCTGCAGCTGCGTCTGATAAGAAATTGCATGTGGCAAGAATTTTCTATAAAAGTTCAGCATGGCGATGAACCTTTTAAGCTCTTGAGCCACTTTTGGTTTTGGAAAATCGCGTATAGCAGCTACTTTTTCCGGCAAAGGTCGGATTCCGTCAGCGTTAACCAGATGACCCAAAAATTTTATTTCGTTTTTACCAAATTCACATTTTTTCAGGTTGATGGCGAGATGATTGTCTTGAAGGCGTCGAAAAACTTCAGCAAGATCACGACGATGTTGTTCAGCAGAAGACGAAGCGACACAAATGTCATCGATGTATGAAAAAACAGAATCCAGACCACGTAGTACCTCATTTATTAACCGCTGGAACGTTTGGGCGGCGTTGCATAGCCCAAATGTCATAAAGTTAAACTCGTACAGGCCGAACGGGGTACTAATGGCGGTTTTCGGTACGTCATCGGGATGGATCGGCACCTGGTGAAAAGCTTTTTGCAGGTCAATTTTAGAAAAAAAATTCTTACCTCTCAAATTTGCTGTGAAATCTGTTAAATACGGCAAAGGGTAACGATCTGGCAACGTCTGCGCATTCAGGGCTCGATAGTCGCCGCATGGTCTCCAAGTTCCGTCACTTTTCCTGACTAAGTGCAACGGACTAGACCAGTTGCTTTTTGATGGTTGGCAAATGCCAGCTTTCATTAAAAAATCAAACTCTTTTTTTGCAGCTGAGAGCTTTTCCGGAGATAAACGTCGTGGTCGACAAAAAACAGGCTGACCTGTCGTTTCGATCCTATGAAAAATCAAAGATTTTGTCGTAGACCCATATGGCGAGAGTTTTGTAACGTCGGGAAAATTTTTTAAAATATCAGCAAACGGATCGGTTGCGTCGAAAGTTTTGATGACGGCTGCTTCGCAAAACGTTGACGATGTCAGACTTGATGAAAGACCAGTGATGTTGTCGATAAGGCGGCTACGTCGAAGATCGATAAGTAGGTCGAAATGTTTTATAAAATCGGACCCGATGATAGGTGTAGTCACGTCGGCGACCACAAATGACCAATGAAACTCACGGCGAAGACCAAGGTCAAGTTTCCTACGTTTTTCTCCACTTACCTTAATGGGAGAACCGTTAGCGGCGTATAACGTGATGGCAGTTGAACGGACATCAAAAGACTTCGAAGTTAGAGGCAGGACGGAAACATCGGCGCCAATATCGACAAGAAAATTTGTGTTGGTGTAACTATTTTTGACTTGAAGGCGAAATATTTGGCACTTGGTGGGGGAATTTTCGCCGGAAACCTCCACTGGCCGATTAAGTCACTGCGATGTACCTGTAGACAGTACATTGACTTTACGTTGTTTATGTCTACAAGGGCTGCGACACTTTTGAGCATTTCGGCCATATCATATGGTACCAGCACTCGTCACCAGTCGTATCGCTGGAATACGAAGCACGATTTTGGGATCGGTTGCGCGCCACTATTGGTTTACTTGAACGTGAGCGCGAGCGTGATCGTGACCGAGTCGAAAAATTTTCAAATTTTTTTGTGAGTTGAACGACAGCTGCCCGAATTTCGCTTAATTCGCTTGATGGCTCAGACGCCACTTGATTAACTTGGCTCGATGCCATGGCGTCACAAATTGAATCGGCAATTTTCGTAAACTCGACTGGAGTGCCTGAAGAAGCAGCCACCACAGGTTGAGCGAATGCCGGCAGCCGTTCTGTCCATAGACCCTTTAGAGCCGCATCACCCAGAGTGCTTCCGGCGACCCGCTTCATTTCGAAATACAATTCGGATGGTTTTTTGTCGCCCATGGGTAATTCAGACAACAGCCGGTTGAGTCGACGCTGCTCGCTGTCCGTAAAATGCTCGATTACATTCGTTTTGATATACTCATACCTTTCGGTGGCCGGAAGTGCAGCAATAACGTCAGTCAACTGTGATATTACATTTGGACTAAGCGCTGCCAACACAGTTGCCATCTTTTGTCGGTCAGCAGTTATCCCGGATGCCGTGAACCAGAACTCCATTGTGGTGAACCATGCCTCAATATTAGTGTTAGACATCTGAGGAACAGGCAATCTGGCATAGACGACAGAAACATTATGAGCCGGTTGAATATGTTGTGGGGATTCTTCGATATTGTGTCCACCAACATTGGATGCTGCTGTGGAAGTCCACTGTCGTTTGGATTGACCATCGTAAGTTGTTACACAATTGTTACGTAACAATCGGCTTGATATTTTGTAAAAAAAATATGGCGGCTCAAACCACGCCACTTGCTGTTGCAAAAAATATCAAAATGGCCGGTATCCAACAAAAAAACTTCACTCCAAAAAGGGAAAACAATCACACAATTACGATCACCACCGATCACGTCGGGGTCACCAGTTTGGGAAATTTATTATTGATTTCCCTAAATTAAAAAAGCGGTGGTGTATTTAGTTATTTAATTCAATTTTATTAACTAAATTATAATTTGTGCTTTAAGTTTTATTAAATATATGAAGCGTGTTGAAAGCGCGAAAAAGTAAAAAGGAATGAAAGAAAATGTTTTTTATTATTAGTGTTGAAGAATCTAAAAACTAATTGGTACGAGTATTTGGTTATAGTATTTGGTACTTGTATTCGGTACTAGCCAAAACAATAGGGTGCCACATGTATATTAAATTTATAAAGTGTATATATGTAGATCCAGTGTTACAGTTCTTTAAATTGATACATACATATTTACATAGTACATACATACATACCTACATACATACATATGTACCATGTACATACTTATATACATATGTACATATTTAATAAGATTAAAAGAATTGTTTTTATTCCACGCGCCTAATTTGTGCATATTTTTTTTGCAAATTCTTTCGCTTAAAAGAGAACAAAAAATATTACTCGTTACTTTAATAATTAAAGTGCATTATTATTAAAACCAAAAACAAACGAAACTAATAAAACCCAACGAACGCAAAAAAGAAATATTAAATTTAATATGAATTTTTATTTTCTGGATGCAGTGAAAAGAAAAATAATAAAATTTATTGTTATTATTATTTAATAATAGTGAACCCAGTGATTAGTCACTCATTGCTAGTTAGTGATTGTTTGTACATACATATGTACATACATTGTTTGTACTATATACACTTTTACAAGAGAAACAACTACTAACTTACTCTGTGTTTGTTGGTTTTGTTTGTTTTTTTTTTGCGTTATGTTGTCACACACACACAACCTACACTAGTGCTGCAACTTTTTTAATCGGATAAAAAACCGGTTGCTAAAGTGAAATTTTACTCACCTTTTTAATTATGCCCTATTTAATTAATAATCAGTACAATTTTATTAGTTATTTCTTCCACAATAAACAACTTTAAGCAAATATAACGTATTCGATTAACCCGTTGTAAGTACCCGTGACAAGTTTAGTGCAGTACTAGTGGTTTATAAGAATTTTATACCTTTTTTTTATTTAACAGAGCGTTTTCACACTTAGAGTAATCCTTATTTAATATATTATAATCCAACATTTTGCTTATTTCCCAAATTTAGCCCGGGTTTTCTTTGATATTTTACCCAAGTTATTGAAAGAGGAATCTAAGTGTGAAATTAACTTTGTTGTATATTATTTTTACCCTATATACAAATATATTTATTTTGATTTCACATAAATTTTTTGAAGCAACTACCCCCGCCCCAAGAACTCTATTTTGTCGTAAAAAATTTTATTTATTCAGTATTCGCAATTTTTCTCGTGCTAATTAATTTTAGAAAATTTTTATCGTTCCTCGTTTATTCGGATTTCAAAATTTATTGCTTTAATTCATAATAATTTTAGTTGAACGTTTTAAATAAATTCATTTAAAATTTCCCAATACAACTTGAGATCAAAAATGGACATAACTACAGTGATCCGCAATGCCGACCGTTTGGCAAATTTTGAAGCATATATTGCTTCTATACCACTAACGCACCACTAACTCGGTTCTGTGAATAGTCGTAAAAAAGAGTTCAATCGGTTATGGGAAGCTGTTCGCTCAACATACGACTCTCTATTGATTGAAGCCGCAAAGGTTAAAGATCCTCGGGTTAAAGAATTGAAATCTAAGTATCTTAATTCTTATGGCACCTACACCCGGGGAATGTCTCTTATAACTGGTCTCCCAGAAAAACTTAAAGTGGCGGTTCAGAGCGAGAGGTCGAAAGCGCAATCCGCGCCTCTGATTAATTTACCCCCTTGCGACACCCCCATATTCTATGGACATTATAAGAGCTGGACCTCGTTTCAGGATATGTTCTCCGCTTTGTATGGTAATAACCCCAGGTTGACCCCAGTACAGAAATTGTATTATCTATTGCAGAAAACCGCTAAAGATGCGTATGAACTGTGCCACTGACCAACGATGGCTATGAAGTCGCATGGAAAAAACTGGTTGACACGTATGAGAATAAAGATGCCCTTATAAACGAACAGCTTCGAGATCTCTTAAATATTAAACCGATTTCTCAAGAATCAAGCGCGAATATCAAAAACTTGTAAGGAACGACAAATCTTTCTCTCCTTGAAGTAACCCCTGAAATATTCTACCACGTAATGCTGGTATATATTTGTGCTACAAAGCTACCCGAAAACACTATGGGTTTGGGAACAATCCAAAAAACTTAAAACTTCCCCTAAATGAACTGATATGGATGCGTTTTTAACAGCGCGTTTCAAAATCCTAGAATCAATTTCTGACATAAGGCAGTATCATTCAAACCCTGTTCAAAACCCGAACAAATACCCCACCACTGCCAATGTACGAAATAACCCCAATTTTCACGCTGCTAAAAAACCATCAAATGAGAATAGAAACATTCAAAGTTTTGCGACAAAAACCAGCTCTACTCCAACCGTTTGTCGTTGTTTTCTCTGTCAATGGTCTCACCCCATTAGACTTTGTCCCAGATTTTTGAGTCGGAGTGTTGATGAACGTATGTCAACAGTGAAGCGCCTAAAGTGTTGTTCGAACTGTTTGGCAACCTCCACGAGTTCAGAAACTGTAGAAGTGTTCGTGTGTGCTGACTTTGTAAGCAAAAGCATCATTCTTTGCTTCATAGACACGTAAGATCACATATATCAGCCAGTAATTCACCCGAGATCCCTATAGCTTCTAGTACGACTGCAGCGCCATCTCAACCACCACTTGATTTCAAACCTTCAACTTCTGCCGCGGCTCGTAATTTACATACTTACACCGCACATCTCAATTCCAATTTAAATCAAACAGTGATTTTGGGCTCAGCAGTTTGCATATAAATGACATTAGATGTGCGGCCCGAGCCCTAGTTGACCCTGGCTCACAAGGTAACTTTATTTCAAGAAGGTTACAAAAGAAGCTTGCTATTCCCACATTTTCTGTTCCATTGACAAGTGTCACAGGACTGATGGACTGCTTAGCTGGTAAATCCTCTACCATGTGCATTCTAACAGTCAGTTCGCCGATCGACCCCAGCTTCAAACTGAAATTTCCTGCGTATGTTGTAGAAAAAATCACCGGTCACTTGCCTTCATGTAGTATCTCTGAAATGTGTATCCTAAAATTTTAACTACGGATGTCAAAATACATCCAAATGGCAACCTGATCGCCCAAAAAACCGTGTTGGGGTGGATCGTCGCGGGTGAAGTTTCTCAGTCTCAACCCCTACACTCCGTAGCATCGTTTTGCACCATCTCGAGTTAAATACTCAACTCTTTCGTTTTTTGGAACTTGAAGAAGTTCCACAAGCGACCCATTTATCGCAAGAGGATGATTATTGTGATTTACGATTTATAAAAATCCCGACGGCCGTTATGTGGTCTCTCTCCCATTTCGCCAAGAATTCCCAAATGAATTGGAACTAGGGGATTCTCGTAAAAGCGCCTTTTCCTAGTTTGTACGAAATGGGGCACGCTTATTGAAAAATCCCGAATTAAAGTCACAATATGACAATGTAGTTCGTGAGTATTTCACAATGGGACACATCAAGCCTGTCAAGAACCCCGATTCCACTGTAGATAAGTATTATTTACCTCATCATGCAGTGTTTAAACCCGATAGTGTAACCACGAAACTCAGAGTAGTATTTAATGCTTCAAACCACTCCAATGGCGTAAGTCTGAATAGTGTGTTGCACCCAGGTCCTGTATTACAGACAGACCTTACCGTTCTAATACTGCAGTGGCGTTCTTCCGGCACGTTTTTAATTCGGATATTGAGAAAATGTATTGTCAGATACTAGTTCATCCCAATCAAACCCAATATCAGCGGATTCTGTTTCGTGATAATCCTGAAGCAGAAGTTAAGGACTATGAGCTTAGCACGGTCACGTTCGGAGTGAACTGCGCGCCGTACTTAGCGATTCGTACTCTTTGCAGTTGGCTGACGATTGTAAACTCATAAGTCCTGCGGCATCCGAAATTTTGAAAACTCAAATGTATGTTGATGATGTTCTTGCTGGATCACTTGATCTAGAAGAGGCGTAATGAACTAACCCATGTTCTTGGTACGGCTGGTTTTGTTTTACGAAAGTGGACAGCCAATCATTTACGACTCTTAGAAGACTTACTCCTGGACACAAGTGGGCCGGTTGCTTGAAATCGGCAGCCTGTACAACCTAACCTACCCCAGGAGAATCTGCTTGATGCAGACTTCTTGAAATTTTCGGATGCCAGTACTACAAAAACCCTAGGCTTGCGATGGGATGCTAATAAAGATAGCTTCTATTTCAAAGTCGTACTGCAGCCACGCCAGCACATTGTCACGAAACGGTCTATCTTGCCTGAAATAGCAAAATTGTTTGATCCTGCAGGTTGGTTCTCACCAAAAATGGTTGCAGCCAAAATCATAATGCAACAAATTTGGAAGGACAAGACAGACTGGTATGAAAGTTTGCACCTCCTAACACTATCTCAATGGCGCGCATTTTTAAACGAGTACATTAATGTTGAGAGAATTAATATTCCAAGATGGGTTAATTTTCTTCCCGCAAATAAATTCGAACTTCATGCGTTTTGCGACGCCTCTGAAAAGGCATACGGTGCTGCTCTGTATATTCGAAATATAGCATCCAATGCAATTACGACACGTTTACTCGCGTCAAAACAGAAGGCAGCTCCCGTAAAAGCTGAAACATTACCCCGCTTAGAGCTGTGTGGAGCGGCTTTGATGGCAAAAATGATAGAATGATTATGTACCCAATTATTATTATTATTTATTAAAAGCGGCTACCACATACAACAAGAAATTAATCTTTTAAATTACAGTATGTGATCTTATAATGATATAATAGATTTGCTATACATAAATAGTTATACTTAAATAGAACTTTAATATTAAAATATATATATACATACATAAAAGTAAGGGCGAAAAAATAGAAGGAAAATATAAAATGCGCATACATAAAATACCAACAACAACATGGAATAATATAAATACATTTAAAAACTTGCGAACAGTTTGTTTTTAAATTGAATAACGTTGCCTGTATTTTGCAAAGTGTTGGGTAGAGAGTTCCACAATCGTATAGTATTTGTAAAGAACTGCCACTCTGAAATCAATGTTTGATATCTAAATTGTATAATGTGTTTTCCTCTGTTAGATCGTGCGAATTGAAGGCGGTCGAATAAATAAATTGGTTCTTGGGTGTAAATAATTTTGTATAGAAGTATTAACGATTTAATCTTAAGCAAGTCCAGGAGATCAACTCCGTATAAAGATTTTGAATGCTGAGAAGTTCCATCATATCTTTTTATACCGTAGACATATCGCAGAATCGCGTTATATGCTACTACTAATCTGCGCTTACTATATGAATCGCAAAACGCAAAAATTTCACAGCCATATAACAGCTTTGGCATTAAGAAAGTTTTCGCAAGAAGCACTCGTATATTTTGTGGTGTAAGATTTTGTGAAGAGTATAGCGTTCTAAGCATTGAAAAAATTATTCCAGAAACCGAGTTTATATGAGTATTCCATTGCAGTGATTTATTAAAAATTATACAAAGATTTTTAGCTGATTCAACGAACGCGATATTTTCATTTCCTAATATGATCGGAATATCTACACTGATGTTTTGATTCCTTTGTGCTATTATCATACATTTTGATTTTTTAGGATTTAAGTACAGTCCATTCGACGACGCCCATGTAAATATTCTTCTTAGGTCCGTATTAAGCTTTCCAATGCACTCATGTATCAAGTTTCTCTTACAACTTATATAAACCTGGACATCATCAGCAAATATGTGAATGTTACTGTGCAAAATTTCACTAGGTAAGTCATTGATGTATAATGTGAACAACAGAAATCTAGACAGGAGTAAGGTTTATCTATGGACTGATTCAACTATCATTTTATCCTGGCTTAAAAACCCCTGTGTCATTGGCCGACCTTTGTTAAAAACAGAGTAGCGTTGATCATGAATAAAGTTGGTAATGAGAATTGGTCACATGTAGATTCCAAGGACAACACCGCCGATTTGCAAGTCGTGGAACCCTTGCACGAGATCTAATTGATAATTCTCTTTGGTGGCATGGCCCTGCATGGTTGAGGCAACCTCGAGAGCGCTGGCCACAACACACCCCTATAGAACTGCAACACCTTGAAGTTCAGTCGTTTTCAGTTCAACTCGAAACCCCGTATAACATACTTGAACGTTTTTCAGACTTACTTCGTGCAATGCGAATTATTTCGTATTGGTTCAGGTGCTTAAATTATTTGAAAACTCGAAATTGCTTGTATGACACTTTAGATATAACCCAGTCGGAAGTAAAATTCACTCGAAATCGCTTGATTCTTATATGTCAGCGGAATTTTATACCCGAATATACCGTACTTTCAAAGGGTATACCAGTGTCTACAAAGATTAGTTTACTCACGTTGACCCCTTTTATCGATTCAAAGGGCTTTGTCAGAATTAATGGTCGATTGGCCAGATCACATAACGTAACATATAATGAGCGATATCCCAAAATTTTACCCTATTCTGCCCGATTTAGTCGCTTATTTGTTGAACATGTGCACAAGTGCTCTGCTCATGGCGGTCATTCATTAATGCTCCGTTTAATAAGAAGTGAATTTTGGGTCCCTAAGCTAAAGAATCTGATCCGTACAGTGATTCATAATTGTAAGGAATGCACTATTCACCGAAAGAAGTCTGGTCAGCAAATTATGGCTGCATCACCCCGTGAACGATGCTCTATGTCGAGACCATTCACCGACACCGGCTTAGATTTCGCAGGCCCGTTCGACATAAAATCCTACATTGGTAGGGGTTGCAGAATTACAGAAGGCTATGTTTTAGTTTTTGTTTGCTTTGCCACAAAGGCTATTAATTTGTAGGCAACTTGTGATATGTCAAAGGAACATTCCTTGTAGCCTTTGCTCGTTTTTTCTCACGTCGCGTTTGTCCTTCTCATTTATATTCCGACAACGGAACTGCATTTGTCGGTGCTGCTAATTTACTCGAGGTTGACCGAAAACAGTTTTTATCTGAAATCAAGAGGAAGGTGCCTGTACGGAACAGCTTTCAGCCTGTTGAATGGCATTTCCTTCCTCCCGGTGCTCCACATATGGGCGGCTTATGGGAAGCCGGCGTAAAGAGCGTCAAAAAGGAAATATCCCCAGAAAGATTTTGAAGTAGGCGACTTGGTGGTTGTCCGTCAGGATAATTTACCCCCTAATGAATGGCGACTCAGACGAATAGAAAAGACTTACGTTGGACATGATTCTAAGGTCCGTACAGCGGACGTGAGAACAGCTTCAGGCGTATTCACCCGGCTTATTGTGAAGCTTGTTCTCTTACCCCAGTCAGAAACTCACTAATTCCTTTTATTTTTCCTCTCCTATTTCACCCATTTTAGAACAATGTCTAGTGCATCCTGTCGCCTTGAAGTACACCGTAAACCCGTTGAAGCCCCATCGACTTCTGCTTCTGACGACAAAACCCCTCGCACTAAACGCTTACGAGACTGTCGGTTGTGCAAGAGTGAACACGCATTGCGAAACTGTTACAAGTTCAGGAAGATGACGGTGAAGGAACGGTGGAAACAGTGAAAAAATTAAAATATTGGTTTAACTGCCCTGCACACTCGCACATAAAAGGAGCAGTAAAAAACGCAGTAAACGTAAGACTGCCAAGCAATGCCAGTGTTCTCAACACCACCAACCACAACTACTACAACCTCAACACCCCTCAATCCAAGGACACCAGCTTCAATTCCCTGGAGCGAATCATCCGGCGACTATCGTCATCAACGTGATGTCTGGACAAATTGTTTAGATATATATTTTATTGTATTTTTTACTTTTATTATATTTTTTATATTTTTATATTCTTTTTTTTTTTAATTTTTATAAATGTAAATATCTCTAAAATGAGATAAAAATTAATAAATTTATATTAATCGAGATTGCCTCGATATCTTTTTTGAAAGATTTAAACAACTTTTGTTTGTTGAGGGTTTTTAGCTAGTCTATATAAATGCATTTCATTGGTGCTAAAGCCAAATCATCAGTAGACCTTAAACCTAATTTTTAAATGTTTCAAACCTCTTTACTTATACAAAAATTTTTAAATATTTCAAACCTTGTTTAAATCTTTGATAAAAATTAATTATTTTTTTAAAGAAAATTGTATTTTTATTATATACCTCCCTATAATAGGCCCGCGTTATCCTTAGTCCCCTTTGTTACAGTATAGCAAGGGGGTGGGATGTTTACGCGAATAGTGCAAAAGGTCCCTTGATTATTGTTCATTGGAGCTTTCTATGTTGTGTTTTCTCTCTTCGTTAAGTTGTTGTGAATTTGTATAAATGTTTATCATGTAAAATAACTTTTACATTTATAATCCGAGAGTACGGTACGTAAAAAGAAAAAACCCCAAATTGGAAAAAATTAAAACCCTATTTTTTTGTTATATTTTTGAGGAAATATTTCGAGGCAACAACCTCAGTAAACAACTTTCTGGAATATAAGAACTTCCTAGGAATGATTCTTAATACCGTGTAGGTAGCGCTCAGGTAGCCGCAAAAGTTAAAAATTTCCCGAAAATTTTTTAATTTCATTTGCTTTTTATTTACTTTAACATTGAGATACATACTATGCGCTCTATTACAAAAATGTACGTAAGATCTCAATAAACAACTCACGCGATCACGCACCAACCGCAGCAGCACAGGTAAAGCAATAAACTCAGGACACGCATCAAGGGACGCAGCACACAATATAAAAGCGACAAGACGCTCACATCGAGGCATTACATAGCGCGACGTCAACGAGAGCTCAGCGTTGAAAGTTATAGAGAAAGTGCTGTAGCATAATTCGTGTACAACATTGGCAATTGACAATTTCAATGTGCAGTGTGAAAAAATTGATTTATTTTGCTGCGTTTGCGGTCATCCAATCAGCAAAAAAAAGTTGTATAAGATTTCAAAAGGAAAAGAATCTTTAATTAGTGAATTCATACACGTTATTTGTCGACGAAGTAGACTAGACCGGTGAAAATAACACACCTAATACAGTGTGTTGCCAATGTTATAACAATCTCATGGCATTGTTAAGTGGAGGCAAAGATTGTATGAAGTATTTTATGCCGGTAAACTGGATCAATCGACCAGGTGATCATGATGTAACCAGTTGCTATGCATGCGTAAATTACACATGTCGTCTAAATCGACATGCTGAGAAGAACAAAATTTATAAAGCAACTATAACAGCCACACTACCAGTGCTTGCATCTGAAAATTTTGTATCACCAAGGCCGCCAACTCCAGATCGTAGGATAGAATTTACAAGAATGACTAGAGCAAGTGTTGTTACTTATGGAAATCCTTTTGATAGCGATTATGTGCCCCAACAGGGAAAAGATGGACCACAACTAATAACACAAATGGAAACGGATTTCATTGTGGCCATATTGGGACTATCGCAGAGACTTGTCATATTTTTGACAGCGTTTTTAGAGCAAAGAAAACTCACACATGCTAATATTAACTCTACGGCTACCGCAAACGGCAAGCTGAATTTAAGATCCTCTACACTCTAAATGATGACAATTCGTTCGCTTACTGCAACGATTAAAAGCTTTGGTGGTGAAAATGAGAATGAACTACATCGCTATTGAGTGGAAATTATTTATTGATGGTTCTGTTTCGAGCTTGAAAGCAGTGTTGTTGCATGCGTCGAACCGAAAACCTTCCATTCTGCTAGCAATGGGTATTAACATGAAAGAAAGTTATGAAACATGGAGAGGTATAATGAAAAATATCAAATGCTACGAAAATAAATGGAAGATTTGCTGTGATTTGAAGGTCATCAACATTTTGCAAGGGCTTTCCAAAATTATTTTAATTTATTTGTAATTGGAATTCGCGCTCACCTCTGAATCAATTCCAATGTAATTCGTGGAGATCAAGAGGAAGTGTGGAGGAACAAATGAAACAACATAGACTGAAAAATCCACCTCCAATTGACAATACTCAAGACATCTTTCTGTCACCGCTCCACATAAAATTGGGAATTTTAAAAAATTTTCGGGAAATTTTCCACTTTTGCGGCGAATCATTCCTAGGAAGTTCATATGTACTTATGTTTTAGAAAGTTGTTTATTGAGATCTTAGCAACATTTTTGTAATAGATAGCATAGTATGTATCTTAATTTTGAAGTAAATAAAAAACAAATGAAATTAAAAAATTTTCGGGAAATTTTTCACTTTTGCGGCTACCTACACGGTATAAAGAATCATTCCTAGGCAGTTCATATGTTTTGGAAATATGCTTACTGAGGCCTTAGGTACAGTTTTGTAGTTGACTGTTTTCTTGAATTTTTAACGGTTTACTACCTATGGACCTGAACAGCGGAAAAAAGGTAAAAAAATATATATTTTTTTAATTTTTTGCGATTTTTATCTTGAAGATGAAGATTTTTGATTTTATATGTTTACAATTTTTGTTCTTTATGACAAGATCTACAACTTTGCCTCAAAGAGTAAATCAAAATTCCGAACGATTTGCAAGATATGAATCTGAGAAAATTATCAGTATTTCGCAAAAATGACCTCGAGGCCCATAAAAAAAGTGCATGACTTTGGGTCTTTTTTTTGGTCTTTTATCACGTAGTGGTGTCCGTATATGGTAATTTTTTTCGTGTGTTATCAAAGGTTTATGAAACTAATTTCTTACGGAAATTTTTTTAATAAACCTTTTATAAACATTTTATAATTTATTATGAATATTGCCTTTAAGTTTTACTGAATTCTCATGTGATATGAATAAAATATAATTGAATTATTAGAAATTTAAGCGTTTTATTATACGCTCTGGCTAAATGTATGTAATTTTCAGGATAGAATAAAGATAAATAAATTTGTACTCTTTTTAGACTAATTTAAGAAATAAACCACATTTGCTTACTATTTTGTTAAAGGTTGTGAAAGGAAGAAATCAAAGTCCTTAACGGACACAAAAACAAATGTTAGGATTTTCAAAGGACTTTAGATATATTACATTAAAAAAATCAGCCTATAAAAATATATAGGTTTTTGATTTAGTCAGTGTTCAAAGTTTTTAAACACTATAAATAAGTAATTTTTCGCAAAATATTCTCTTTAAAATGACATAAAATTCATCCAGATACATATGTATTTAAAAACTAAAGTCAACACATTCGGCATACCTATTTGGCGAAATTATGTCATTTTGAATTTGTCATAACTTTTGAAATAAACCTTTTGAATTTTTCCTTTGGCATATTATTGTTATAGGTAGGATAAGAGAAAGCATCTGACCAAAGTTCATCAAAATAGAAAAGGGTCGTGGCTAACTACTGGTCGATTTGACATGGAATTACCCATATGTACGCAAAATATATTATAAAATTGTTTCATATTGTTTCTTTTATTCTACGCGTGATGCTATTCTAAAATGTATGTATGTACTACATACATGGGTATAATTTATTTAGAATTTAAAAAAAAAATCAAAATAATAGCTTTTATCATGGAGATAGATGTAAGGAATTTTTTCATTTTTCCTTTTAAGAAATTAATATACCGCAACAATAGTGTATTAACTCAAAAATTAAAATTTTTGAATTTACGTTGAAGCATAGCTTGGGAATAATGATTAGAAATCCTAATGATTAGCAATTGGATTAGAAATTTTAATTGTGCTGAAAAATTTATTAATTATGATTAGTTAGCCATTTTAGACGATTACTAATTGATTAGATTAGAAATAATCAAAAATCTAATCACAATTAGTGACGATTAGCATTTCTAATCAAATCTAATCAAAACTAATCCAAAAAATAATTGATTAGATTTCTTGATTATTTTTGATTAGATTTGATTAGGTCAACTATTTTTAACTATTTTTGTGAAAAGAAAATATTTATTTATCACATTTGTTGCTATATTTACATAATGTAACAGTTTTTGAATATTGCATAAAATTGCATACGGTGCACCCTGTTCTTTAACTAAACACTTGACACAGCTGGTTCACTTTGTTGTTGTGTTATTATTACTGTTAATTTTCAACGTGTTTTGTGGAAGTACAAGTATAATTTTTTTGTTTAATAATAAAATCTTTGTTTTGTAAGATTGTAATTTTTGTTTTATTCAAACTAAAGTGTTCAAAATTATTGGTAAGTAAAAATGCACGGATTTGTTTTCTTTTATTTATTGTTTTTTCGACGTCGTGAAAATTTAAACAAGATGGAAATTTTATATGTAAAACAAAAATTTCCAATTTATTTTCGATATTGTAGTTGTCGTAATGGATCAAATGGTTTTCGAAGACGAAGACTTCTCCGCAGACGATGATGTATGTGATCCAAATTATGTACCGACGAAGGTGATCCGAAACATAGTTTTGGAGAGCGAGCCGGCAGTGAGTGCTAAAAGAATGCGTACCACCGGAAGATCGGCCAAATTAATTTTCAACCCTGAATTTTATGTGGTAATGGTTAAATATGTAAGTTTTACCCATTATCTTCCATTAGGTTTGCTGTATATGGTGATGTTTACTTGTGATAAATAAAATTTTTATTGATATTCATTTTAAATCAATACATTAATTGTTTCTTCTTGTTGTGACAGACAAATGGGAGTACAACCGCTAAATGTGTGGCCTGTCACAAATTAATAAAAGGCACAGGTGAAGTTACCTCCAACTTCATTTCTCATTTAAAAGTTCGGCACAGCGAGTTGCACAAAAAGTATATGAGGATGAAAGCAGGTCCTTCCGATGAAAGCACGTCGCAGGAAGCTTTCGAAAAAAAAATTATTCGCTTTCTGGTAGACTGCGCGTTACCGGTTTCTGTTGTAGAAAAGGAGTCATTTCGAGACCTGTTTAGTGGCACTGGATTAAAAGTTATGTGTCAGAAAACAGCCATGAAAAGACTCGATGAAACATACAACAGCATGGTGACTACGGTACAGACAGCCATGTCGTCATCGAAATACTTCTGCACCACAGCGGACATTTGGTCGGGTAATCGCAGGAGTTTCTTGGGTTACACCTGTCATTGGCTTGATCAAAATTTCCAAAGGAAGTCAGCTGCATTGGCGTGTAAGCGAATATTTGGTGTCCACTCGGCGGAGAAAATCGCGCAAATGATCGGGGATATGAACACTTCCTTTGGCCTCAACACGACCAACATTATAATGACCATCACGGACAACGTACCAGTTCTTGTACCAGTAGTAACTAGGTGGAACTCACTATATGATGCAATCCTGAAGTTACTACAGTTCAAGGAGAAATTGAATGAGCTTGCCGATGAACTGACTCTGCCTCCTTTTTCAGCTGGTGATTTTCAATATTTGGAGTCGTACAAGCTGCTAATGGAGCCCATTGCCCAAACTTTGGACTTTCTCCAAGGTGAAGCCAATGTGAAGTATGGTTGTATTATTCCTGCGTTACTTTCTTTGAGCAACAAGCTGCTAAAATTATCCAGAAAACCCGAGGTTTTGGGAAATATTAGCTCAATAGCAGTGCACTTAGAACATCAATTGAGAGTAAGGTTTAAATTGTATTTCACATTGGCTCCAGAGGTAAACATGGCAATAGCGGCAGCTGTATTGACTCCAAATGTGAAAATGAAATGGTTGCGAGTTATCCAAAAAAACATCGCCTGACTGTACTGAGGAGCAGATCAGCAAAAGGGTGATTGAAGTCATATGCACTTTGTTCAAAAATTGTTTTTCATATAATGCAACGGACGTGCCGAATTTGAATAATGACAACTCATTTTATGATTTCGATGATGACGGTAACTTTATCAGTATTTCATGATTTTTCAAACTTAATATTATTTTCGTTACAGAAGATGACGTTCCCAAAACCCCGGTAACACCAACCGAGTCCAACGGTTTCAAAAATGCCATAAGCAATCAGTTTTACGCTTACTTAAATGACCCGGATCCCGGCCCTGAAATTTGGACCAAATATAATGTTTTGAAGGAAGCATTCCTATCGTGTAACACCCCACTGACGTCGTCGGCACCCGTTGAACGACTATTCTCATTTGCAGGCATCATCAATAGTCCAAGACGAAATTCATTGTCAGACTTTTCTTTTGAAAAGTTGGTATTAATGAAGTCTAATGTAAATTTTTTGTGAATTATATATAAACAGAATCAGCATGCATTTAAAACGACGTAATTGTAATATATACATATACCTATTTCCTTTTTTTACAGAACTTACTGAATATGCATTTTTGTTTTTTTTTTTGGTTTGACATTCTGTAAAATTCGTTCTTTATATTTATTTTATGTATAGTATGTATAAATGTAAATAGTATGTAAATATATATGTATGTAGCAATATATAATGCAATTTTATGCAATATTCAAAAACTGTTACATTATGTAAATATAGCAACAAATGTGATAAATAAATATTTTCTTTTCACAAAAATAGTTAAAAATAGTTGACCTAATCAAATCTAATCAAAAATAATCAAGAAATCTAATCAATTATTTTTTGGATTAGTTTTGATTAGATTTGATTAGAAATGCTAATCGTCACTAATTGTGATTAGATTTTTGATTATTTCTAATCAAATCAATTAGTAATCTGAAATTTTTATCAAAATTCAATTCTAATGATTAAATTATTTTATTTCTCTAATCGTAATGATTTCTAATTCTAATCGAAATTCCCCAGCTATGCGTTGAAGGTACATGCATATGTAAATATGTATGTACATATACATATATGTAAATACATGTACATACTTATGTACATATGTATGTATATGGAAAGCAAAATTTAAATTAAATTTTTGTAAAAATTTGGCAAAACTACAGTAAACTTCTACATTTATATACATACATATGTACATACATACATACATACATAAATAGTAGTCTATGAAATACTTACGTTAAAAAACATTTTTATCTTTTTATAAAATGCTTGTGAAATGAAGTATGGTGCAAAATGAAGTTTACAGTATTTTAAATGTACACTTGACAATACTGTTTACTCAACCGCTGCACAGTGCTTTTTGTTGCATAGTTGTTTCTTTGTCCTCTATGTTTGCTTTACACTCAATTACCATCACTACTACAATCAATATTCGAACTTGAAAAAAATTCAATACTGTACACTTTTTAGCGTCTTGCGCACACATTTAATACGCACATACTTACATTATTATTGTCTTTCAATCGATGCTTATTGGTACTTCTTGTAATTGTTACCAAAAAAATCTTTCATAGGTAAATTTAACCCTTGTAGTACATATGTATGTATGTATACTTCTGTCAATAATGAGTTTTCACATTGAAAATAAGCACGGTTAAGTTAAATTAGAAGGAATTAAATTATACTTTTTTGTTAAAAAAAATATTTTATTTATGTATATACATACATATGTTTATAGATATTGAAAGAGATCATGCTGAAAAAACTAGTGATCAGTTTCAAATAAGGAAGAAATACAACAAAAACAAATTTATGTATACTTCATTTCAAATTGCATATTAGGTCATATGACAGGTTTTTCTGTGCTAAATTGATAAAAATCAAAGTGCCGTTTTACTATTGTTGTTGTTATTTTTTAATTGGAAATGCTTCAAAACAAAGACATGTGATGTTTTTTTGCATTAAAAAAAGGCACCGTTACACATTTGTACGTCAAAGTCAATCAATGTAATTTTTTTTTATAAACGTGCTTGAGTGTTCAATAGTGCAAGGTCAACTTTAAGTTTGTATTTCTCGATTTGTGTTGATTATAATTTATTAATTTAAATGGAAAATAAAGAGACAGGTAATTACTACTGTTTTTAATTATAACTGCTTTATATTTATGTCGATATACTTGAAAAGAACTCATTAGACAACATTACCTTGAAAGGGTTCAGTTTTTTTAACTTTTACATTCCGTAAGCGGTTAAAAATTTTGACCCCATTTGACCTCTTTCAAAATGAAAAAGTGGATTAAATATAATGTAATGAGTTCATTTTGGTTTGTGACATATTGCGATTATTTGCGTTTTTTGAGTTATGCCTTTTCTTGTAGGTAACCTCTGTATAAAAAAAAACGATCTGTTTGAAATATGGGGAAAAGAATGCAATAAGAAAGACAAATTTGATGTAGTTTTTAAACACGTTGTTGACAAAATTAAACCTAATACTATTTCGGATGAAATGGATAGAAATATAAAGCAAACAATAAATTTTTTTGGGTAAAATTGGCTCAAAAGTGGGAAAAATGTCGCAGAGAGATAAATGTCTTTAAGGATCAAAATCATACGTGGCTGAATTCTGATTTACATTCTGTGGTGATATTTCAGAATAACCTACTTCTACCGGTGTTGGACGTCCAGCTATCCCATTTAGCGCAAAATCAGAATTTGAAAAAAGAAGAGAAGCCGCAAATCTTTCAACTGAGAAAGCTGATACTAACCTTCTCGTTCGTGCAGCAGCAACATCGGCTCGTAAGCAACGTGATTCCGATTTGGCTGCAGTCCTGAAAGAAAGCATGACAAGCCCGACAATGCCATCAAAAATTAGGAAATTGTGTAATCAAGACACCAAAAAACCAATTCAACTTTCTGCGGATGAGGCTTTAGCTTTTCTTCTTGAATACAATTTTTCAAAAGAACAATATAATGCAATACGCCACGAAAGTAAATCAAGAAACTGCGATATTTATACACACTATAATAAAATTACAGCCGCAAAATTAAAATGCCGACGTCAGGGTATAACAGCAAATGAGACCCTTGCTAAAGTGTCGTTGCAATCTAGTTTACTTCATACGGCTGAAAGAATTGTTGAAACGCAAAAAGAAGTAGTTCAAGCTGTAATGGATGCGGAGGAGACAGATTTTTTTAACTGTTAGATGTATTTAATAGGGGTGTCGATACTTGAGATCCATTAATCTCCACAACATTTTTAACCAGACGCTTACAAAAGCGTAAACGTTCTTCACTTCCACCTGAAGTTATTGAGCTATTATGTTGCAGGGAATCCAAAGAAGAATTGCAACCAAGACGAAGAAATTGATGAAAGTGAAGAAGCCCTTTTTGTTTAAATTTACAAAATGAATTAGATTCAAGCAATTTCTAAAGGTTATAATATAATAAAAAAATAAATCAATTCAATGTATTATGTTTGTTTTAATGGTTGAAAAAGGGTTAATTATTGGTCGTTGATGAATCAAATTAAATTTTTTTAATTAGGGTTAAACTTACTTATGGAATTGTTATAGGCTTTGGTTTGAATACCATGTTTTTGTATGCATGTTTTTGTAATGGTTGTTGCCACGAAACAGTGCGTCACACCTTAAATACTCATCAAGAGCAACAAGAAGAAACCACTTCTGTCAGCAGAAATAGTATTAGGTTTAATTTTGTCAACAACGTGTTTAAAAACTACATCAAATTTGTCTTTCTTATTGCATTCTTTTACCCATATTTCAAACAGATCGTTTTTTTTATACAGAGGTTACCTACAAGAAAAGGCATAACTCAAAAAACGCAAATAATCGCAATATGTCACAAACCAAAATGAACTCATTACATTATATTTAATCCACTTTTTCATTTTGAAAGAGGTCAAATTGGGTCAAAATTTTTAACCGCTTACGGAATGTATAAGTTAAAAAAACTGAACCCTTTCTAGGTAATGTTGTCTAATGAGTTCTTTTCAAGTATATCGACATAAATATAAGGCAGTCATAATTAAAAACAGTAGTAATTACCTGTCTCTTTATTTTCCATTTAAATTAATAAATTATAATCAACACAAATCGAGAAATACAAACTTAAAGTTGACCTTGCCTATTGAACACTCAAGCACGTTTATAAAAAAAATTACATTGATTGACTTTGACGTACAAATGTGTAACGGTGCCTTTTTTTAATGCAAAAAAACATCACATGTCTTTGTTTTGAAGCATTTCCAATTAAAAAATAACAACAACAATAGTAAAACGGCACTTTGATTTTTATCAATTTAGCACAGAAAAACCTGTCATATGACCTAATATGCAATTTGAAATGAAGTATACATAAATTTGTTTTTGTTGTATTTCTTCCTTATTTGAAACTGATCACTAGTTTTTTCAGCATGATCTCTTTCAATATCTATAAATTTATGATATACAAACATATGTATGTATATACATAAATAAAATATTTTTTTTTAACAAAAAAGTATAATTTAATTCCTTCTAATTTAACTTAACCGTGCTTATTTTCAATGTGAAAACTCATTATTGACAGAAGTATACATACATACATATGTACTACAAGGGTTAAATTTACCTATGAAAGATTTTTTTGGTAACAATTACAAGAAGTACCAATAAGCATCGATTGAAAGACAATAATAATGTAAGTATGTGCGTATTAAATGTGTGCGCAAGACGCTAAAAAGTGTACAGTATTGAATTTTTTTCAAGTTCGAATATTGGTTGTAGTAGTGATGGTAATTGAGTGTAAAGCAAACATAGAGGACAAAGAAACAACTATGCAACAAGAAGCACTGTGCAGCGGTTGAGTAAACAGTATTGTCAAGTGTACATTTAAAATACTGTAAACTTCATTTTGCACCATACTTCATTTCACAAGCATTTTATAAAAAGATAAAAATGTTTTTTAACGTAAGTATTTCATAGACTACTATTTATGTATGTATGTATGTATGTACATATGTATGTATATAAATGTAGAAGTTTACTGTAGTTTTGCCAAATTTTTACAAAAATTTAATTTAAATTTTGCTTTCCATATACATACATATGTACATAAGTATGTACATGTATTTACATATATGTATATGTACATACATATTTACATATGCATGTACCTTCAACGTAAATTCAAAAATTTTAATTTTTGAGTTAATACACTATTGTTGCGGTATATTAGTTTCTTAAAAGGAAAAATGAAAAAATTCCTTACATCTATCTCCATGATAAAAGCTATTATTTTGATTTTTTTTTAAATTCTAAATAAATTATACCCATGTCTGTAGTACATACATACATTTTAGAATAGCATCACGCGTAGAATAAAAGAAACAATATGAAACAATTTTATAATATATTTTGCGTACATATGGGTAATTCCATGTCAAATCGACCAGTAGTTAGCCACGACCCTTTTCTATTTTGATGAACTTTGGTCAGATGCTTTCTCTTATCCTACCTATAACAATAATATGCCAAAGGAAAAATTCAAAAGGTTTATTTCAAAAGTTATGACAAATTCAAAATGACATAATTTCGCCAAATAGGTATGCCGAATGTGTTGACTTTAGTTTTTAAATACATATGTATCTGGATGAATTTTAGTATTGGAGAATTCAGTAAAACTTAAAGGCAATATTCATAATAAATTATAAAATGTTTATAAAAGGTTTATTAAAAAAATTTCCGTAAGAAATTAGTTTCATAAACCTTTGATAACACACGAAAAAAATTACCATATACGGACACCACTACGTGATAAAAGACCAAAAAAAATACCCAAAGTCATGCACTTTTTTTATGGGCCTCGAGGTCATTTTTGCGAAATACTGATAATTTTCTCAGATTCATATCTTGCAAATCGTTCGGAATTTTGATTTACTCTTTGAGGCAAAGTTGTAGATCTTGTCATAAAGAACAAAAATTGTAAACATATAAAATCAAAAATCTTCATCTTCAAGATAAAAATCGCAAAAAATTAAAAAAATATCTATTTTTTTAACCTTTTTTCCGCTGTTCAGGTCCATAGGTAGCAAACCGTTAAAAATTCAAGAAAACAGTCAACTACAAAACTGTACCTAAGGCCTCAGTAAGCATATTTCCAAAACATATGAACTGCCTAGGAATGATTCTTTATACCGTGTAGGTAGCCGCAAAAGTGAAAAATTTCCCGAAAATTTTTTAATTTCATTTGTTTTTTATTTACTTCAAAATTAAGATACATACTATGCTATCTATTACAAAAATGTTGCTAAGATCTCAATAAACAACTTTCTAAAACATAAGTACATATGAACTTCCTAGGAATGATTCGCCGCAAAAGTGGAAAATTTCCCGAAAATTTTTTAAAATTCCCAATTTTATGTGGAGCGGTGACAGAAAGATGTCTTGAGTATTGTCAATTGGAGGTGGATTTTTCAGTCTATGTTGTTTCATTTGTTCCTCCACACTTCCTCTTGATCTCCACGAATTACATTGGAATTGATTCAGAGGTGAGCGCGAATTCCAATTACAAATAAATTAAAATAATTTTGGAAAGCCCTTGCAAAATGTTGATGACCTTCAAATCACAGCAAATCTTCCATTTATTTTCGTAGCATTTGATATTTTTCATTATACCTCTCCATGTTTCATAACTTTCTTTCATGTTAATACCCATTGCTAGCAGAATGGAAGGTTTTCGGTTCGACGCATGCAACAACACTGCTTTCAAGCTCGAAACAGAACCATCAATAAATAATTTCCACTCAATAGCGATGTAGTTCATTCTCATTTTCACCACCAAAGCTTTTAATCGTTGCAGTAAGCGAACGAATTGTCATCATTTAGAGTGTAGAGGATCTTAAATTCAGCTTGCCGTTTGCGGTAGCCGTAGAGTTAATATTAGCATGTGTGAGTTTTCTTTGCTCTAAAAACGCTGTCAAAAATATGACAAGTCTCTGCGATAGTCCCAATATGGCCACAATGAAATCCGTTTCCATTTGTGTTATTAGTTGTGGTCCATCTTTTCCCTGTTGGGGCACATAATCGCTATCAAAGGATTTCCATAAGTAACAACACTTGCTCTAGTCATTCTTGTAAATTCTATCCTACGATCTGGAGTTGCCGGCCTTGGTGATACAAAATTTTCAGATGCAAGCACTGGTAGTGTGGCTGTTATAGTTGCTTTATAAATTTTGTTCTTCTCAGCATGTCGATTTAGACGACATGTGTAATTTACGCATGCATAGCAACTGGTTACATCATGATCACCTGGTCGATTGATCCAGTTTACCGGCATAAAATACTTCATACAATCTTTGCCTCCACTTAACCATGCCATGAGATTGTTATACAGTGTGTGGTAGACGCAAATTTTTCCATACCAAATATAAAATATTCTCAAAACAAAGTTTTTAATGTTTTCCCCAAAACAAAATTCGCAAGAAAATTTTTGTGCAAAGAGTTTCTTGACAATGTGAAATGAAGCATAAATTTGTTTTTGTTGTATTTCTTCCTTATATTAAACTGATTACTAGTTTTTTCAGCATGATCTCTTTCAATATCTATAAATTTATGATATACATACATACATAAATAAAATATATATTTTTGAAAAAAAGTATAATTTAATTGCTACTAATTTAACTAAACCGTGTTTATTTTCAATGTGAAAACTCATTATTGACAAACTGGCTATTCATACATATTTATATTCGTATGAATGTGTGTACATCCACTCATCCCTATGCAATCATAAATATGTTCATACATACGTATGTATGTACGTAGTAAAGACGTGAATTTGTATGAAATAATTTATTTTTGTATTTTTTGTTATTAATACAGTAATTTTGCTTATACTACTTATGTTCAGACGGCTACATGAACCACTTGGTTCGCTCTCTGAATCTGGATTGCGAATCATGCCGTTCATACGACACATTGGTGGTTCCTTTTGACAAATCTTTTTGATGTACATACATACATAAGTACATACAAACTTGCACACATAAATACATAGTACGTGAATAGTTGGCACGAGTTTTATATTCTGTGTTATTTGGTTTTTTACAATAGATAAACATATTATGTACAAATTATTAATAATTTAATGTGGGCTTAATTAAAATGTATTCTAAGAATAGTTCGCAATTCATCAAATATTTTTCAAACATTCAGTTCCTATCGTATACATACGTATGAACTTTGGATTTTTAGATCGGAATATTTGGGGAAAGTTTCCAAAAATAGTATATGCATACATATTTGTATTTCATTTATTTTTTTTTTGCATATTTTCGTATTTTCCCCAATTCAACATATACAAAATGATAAGTTAAGATCTTACGAGATAAAAATCATAGTTTTGAGGAATATCGCATGTCGATAGCATGCACTACGGAATTGGACGCGGATTATGGGTAAAATATTACGAAAATAAGCCGAATTATGAGTTGGATTTGAGAGCAAAATGCTTTCTGTTTACGATTTTATCGTAATTTTTCATATTTAGTTCTCTGTCTTACTTAGTAAACGCAGAAGATTTAAATAAAAAATGTTTTTAATTAAATTCATCTGTTTTCTTAGCAGGCTGAATATGAATTACCGAATTCGTATTTTTTAAATCAATTGTGGTTGAAATTCCATTGTCTTTCTATATCAAAAATATACAGGTTATATTGAACCAAAACCGTTATCGTCTGGTCCAACCGCAATATAGATAAGTAAAAAGTTAACAAAATTTTAAAAAGACAACTATCAGAATACCACTAGTTTACATACATACATACGTACATCATACTAGTTTCAAAGACAAAATTAAATTAAAATATGTTGTTATTTATATTATATAATTTAAAATTTCTTCTTACACCGTCAAGTTATTTTTATTTTTGGTATTACTATTATATTATATCAAATAAAAACGTCGACAACTTACTGAATTCATTATATAGTTATTTTATCAGTGTACAAAATCCTATCTTATAACATATTGGTTATTTTTGAAAAATAAACCTTTTATCGTTCATAAAATTGGAAAGAACGCAAAAATTAAAAAAAATAATTAATATTTATTTGAACTGTTTAAGGTTTATATTGAAATAAAAATTGATTTTACTTGTAAAAAATGAATAAGTTGCACTTTTCGTATTCTAATTCGTTAAATAATACGGTTAAATAGTTGATATTCCTAGTTACTAGTATCCACCGTCAAAAGTGGTAAAATCGAACAAAGAACGCTGATGAGATGGTGTAGCGACCTCGAAACCAGTACTGATCCGTTCTGCTAGTCTGATGAATAAATTGTTTCAAATAAAAATAGTACGCTCTTAATAAAAAATAAGGAATTTATCCAAATATAATTTCTTAAATTAAGAAGAAATGGGCAAACTCAAATTTGAACTTAAGCCAAAATATTTTCATTCAAATATTAAAAAAATATAAATGAGATTGTGCCCCGGTTTTTTAAATAAATTATCTTTATATTTAAAATAATTTAAAGTTATCAAAAATTCTTAAAAAGAACGAACTTTTTCAAATAAAAAGTAGAAGTAATAAAAACAACTAAAATGTATCGAAAATACTAAAAAAATAGCATTGTGTTGTGTTCAGGATTCGAAACCGTGCCACCGGGTAGAGTACGGTTTCAAATCCTGACCAACCATTTATTATTATTTTTTAATTTTTGATACATTTTAGTTATTTTTATTACTTTTCCCGCGGGAGTTTGCCAATCTTCTACCGGGCGCGTCCCTAGGTGGCTGATAAGGGGCGGGTTGGGTGGCATTTTCCTAATTCACGTGAGACTTGTCTCGTTGGGAATGGGGAAATGTTCTCATTTCTGGGGAGTCCACGGATTTCCCGGAATGGGGGCATTTACCTATTTAAAATAGGTCTTGTTTCGTGTGGAGTGGGAATTTGCTCCCTTCCTTGGGAATTTTTGATTCCCCGCGGACCAAAATTGGCAAAAAATTAAAAAATGGAAAATAAAAACAATAAAATAAAAGTTACGGTGCAGGGAGTAATAAACCCAGTACCGGCGGCAAGCGTTGATCTGCTCGCGAGTCATGTGCCGTCGTCATCCTGTGATCGCGAGCTAACTGCTTCTACAGAGGTGGGTGCCTTGGCCCCTGTAGTTGCTGCTGTATCAAGTGCACAAATAGCCGATGGAAACAAAGGCAACAAAGGTAAGGATGAAGAGACGGTTGTTCCCAGTGGGGGCTATATGCCACCACAACCATTAATAACAGGTGGGGATGCCGGATCTGAATCTTTAAAAAATAATAGCAATATTAACAAACTGGTAGATGAGGTTAGTGAAAGCATAGCAAAGCTCACTACCAAGAAAAGTAGGCAGTCGGGAGCTCAACGCAGGAAACTGAAGAAGCTAAACCGACTAAACATATTGGGCAAAGCACAGGATGCGCCAAAGGACCAATTGAACTCTCCGTCCACCTCCAAAGGGGCAGATAAGAGGGTTCGATCTCCGGAGGAGCAGAACACTGGAAAAACGCCTAAGAAGAAAAAGTGCTCCCCGCCTTCCCAGAGACCGCAAAAGCCTAACCGGACTCTCATCAAAAGAGGCTCTAGTCAGAATCATTTGAATGAGGGTGGTAGGGCTGAAACGGTTAAAGAGAAGGCGAGCACGTCGACTACCTCATCCGTCAAAGACAAGGGCTCATGTAAGAAGCCTATGCGGAAGAGGAAGTTGGACGTAGAAAAAGGCAAGGAGCCGCCGTCTTACGCCAAAGTAGCCAGAAAGAAACGCCGGGAAGATCTATGCTATGCAGTTATAGACACCGGAATTCCATCAGGCAAAATACCCGAAGACCAGAAACAAAAATTGGAAGACCTGGTCAACACAAACATAATGGAATACGTCCTTGAGTCAAAGAACGGGACTCCCATACAAATTATGAGCTGTGAGTTTAAGAGGGGTGTGCTGGTTTTTAACTTAGCATCTCTGGCCTGTGCTGGAACCCTCGAGAAACTAGTGGATGAAATACCCCCACCCTGGGACGGCGCAAAGCTGAAACTAGTGAAAAGGCAGGACATTCCGACGCTCAAAAAGGCTTCGTTTTATGTCAAAGGATGGGGCAGTAAGTTCACATCGGAGCGCATACTCAACGTAGTTGGCAACCAAAATTCTGGGCTGGCTGTGGAAAAATGGGAGGTGTTTCACAGGGAAGAGGACCCAGAGGGTACTCTTCTAGTTGTGGGCATAGACCAGGATTCCCTAGCCAGTTTAGCCAAGACGAAGGGTATGGCTTTCTTTGTGTCCAAAGCTGTCTTTTTCAAAATTGGTAAGACTCCGATCGGCATGGCTGAGAAACATACGGACGGGGTCAAAGGTGAATCCGACGATGGCAGAAAATCAACGCCAAATAGTAAGGAGGGGGAGACCAACACTATCTCCAACTCCCAAGAAGACCGGTTACTGGAGGGCCATGATTGAGGTCATCCAGATAAACCTCCATCGGAGCGGAACGGCAACCAACGCCCTGATGGTCAAAATTAATAAAGGTAAAATCCACATTGCTTTGATCCAAGAACCCTGGACCTTTAACAACAGGGTTATTGGATTAAATCATATAAATTACCAACTCTTTTATGCAAATACTGGGACTCGTCCGAGGACTTGTATTTTATGCCATAAAAACTTATGTTTTCTCTTTTCCCCAGAGTTGTCATCATCGGACGCAACTGTGCTGAGGCAAGGCGATGGAAGCATGTACCTGGCTTCAGTGTATTTGCCATTCGATTCGCCGACGCTACCACCCACGTCGGAATTGCAACACCTGGTGAAGGAGGCCAGACAAAAAGGTAAGGGAGTACTTGTAGGTTGTGATGCTAATTCTCATCACATTGCATGGGTAGTACTAACTGTAACCGTAGGGGCCAGGCCCTAGTAGAGTTTATGAATACTAACGACCTTGTTACACTTAACATTGGTGATAAACCCACCTTTGTTAATAGAATTAGGGAGGAGGTATTAGATATAACAATATGTTCGGATAATATTATCGATCAGGTTCAGGAATGGGGGGTTCTTGATGAACACTCTTTCTCGGATCACAGATATATAATGTTTAGAATAACACGGCCACCGCCGAATCCGATAAGTTTTCGAAATAAGACTAGGACTGATTGGTCGTCATTCGGAAATTTACTTAGGAATCGACTAGGGCAGCCCATATATAGCTGCACTAGTGAAAGGGACATTGATAATAATGTGAAGCATATTACGCAGGCAATAGTTAGGTCATTCGAGGACAGTTGTCCACTTCGAATAAGGAGGTCCGCCCAAGAAAAACCCTGGATGACGGGGGATATCCGAAATATTGGGAGGGATGTCCAGAGACTTTTTAACAGAGCAAGGCGTAAAAAATTGGAAGTATACTGGGACGAATATCGGAGAAAGCTCAGAGAATACAAAGGAATAATAAGGACGGCAAAACGCAATTCCTGGAGGCTTTTCTGCGAACAGGTTGATAGCGTTAACGACGTATCGAAGCTAAAGAAGTTTCTGTCGAAAACTCATATCCAGACCGAATCACTGGTGGACGATACGGGTAGGAGGATGGAAACAATGGAGGAAACCATAAGGCTCTTGATGAGAACTCACTTTCCTACTGGAATGGCGGAACCCGAAAGGGGGCGAGATACAGGTGGGACGGTGATGCATCATGCGCCTATCTTTACGGATGAAATGGTTAGAGAGGCGATAAAAAGTTTCTCACCGTTTAAGGCAGCAGGACCGGATGGCATATTTCCGGCGCTCCTACAGAGTGAGGTGGACCTGGTTTCAACTCATCTGACTGGGATCTTCAATGCTTGCCTAAAATTGGCTTACACTCCAAGGAGTTGGCAGGAGGCAAGGGTGGTTTTTATACCTAAACCGGGCAAGGCAAGCTATGCTAATCCTAAGGCTTATCGACCTATTAGTCTGACTTCCTTTTTGCTTAAGACCATGGAACGTCTTGTGGATAACATGATCAAGAGCAGGATACCGGAAGACAGACTAAGGTTCAAACAACACGCCTACATCAAGGGCAGATCAGTGGAGACTGCATTGCACGAGGTGGTACGCTACATCGAGAAATCCTTTGAGGATAAATTATATACGCTCACTGTCAGTATTGACATAGAGGGCGCCTTTAATAATGTGAGTACAAGGACAATTATCCAATCCTTAGATCAGTTCCAGGTTGACCGAATGCAGATGAACTGGATCGATGGAATGCTAAGGAATAGATGGATAAATTGCACGTCACATAACGTGAGTATCAGGGACAGGGTGCAGCGTGGAACACCACAGGGCGGTGTTTTATCGCCCTTACTATGGGTTACCACGATTCACAGTCTCCTGAGGACCCTAACTGATGAAGGGGTGACACCCGTCTGTTATGCAGACGACGTTATAATACTTCTGAGGGGTAGGAGTCCGAACCAGCTGTGTAGGAGGGCCGAAGAGGTGCTCCATATGGCATATAACTGGGCTCAGCCGAGAGGACTGAACGTGAACCCGGACAAAACGGAGATCTGCTTATTTACAAGGAAAACGAAGGTCGCACATTTTGATGCGCCTCGTTTCCAGAATAAAACGATAGCAATATCTGATAGGATTAAATACCTTGGTGTAATCCTGGATCGGAAACTAAAATGGAAGCATCACCTGGAAGAAAGGGCTAACAAAGCCCACAGATGCTGGTCGCTGTGCAGAAGAGCCATAGGCTCAAAATGGGGTCTTAATCCGAGAATGACACACTGGCTATACGAGAGTGTGATCCGGCCAATCCTGACATACGGCTCGGTAGTTTGGTGGACGACGATGGAGAAGGGCTCTTATGTGAGGATCTTACAGAAGGTTCAACGGACGTGTTGTTTAGGCGTGAGCGGTGCATTTAGGACCACGCCGACAAGGGCGTTGGAGACTATATTAAACGTTCGACCTATAGACGTCCACATAAAATATGAAGCAGCTGTCGCGGCAAGACGTCTGCAAGTAATGGGTGAATGGGATGACCAAGGTCATGGCACAGGTCACCGAAAAATAATAGAGGCTCTTGACGGATATACGAGCAGTGCAGAATTATCTAATCGTATACCTACGGAAAAGGTTCTAGCTGAATGTGAGGTGATGATACCTGATAGACAATCATGGTTGAACGGAACTCTAGTGCGAATGCCTGTGGGGACTAGTTGCTACACGGACGGATCGAAACTAGGGAGTAGAGCGGGGCTGGGTGTCTTTATTGACGATCCGGAGACCGAACTCTACTTCCGCTTGCCTGACCATAATACGGTGCACCAGGCGGAAATCCGGGCGATCACAGAATGTGTGAAATGGCTTGCTGGCAACTCGAGACCAGTGAGCGTCAACATTTTCACAGATAGCCAAACGGCGATTAGGGCGATAAATTCCGAAACGGTGAAATCCAGGACGGTTTTAGATTGCAAGAGAGTAATTAACGTATGGCAGATTGCGAATCTTTTGGGTCCCGGCCCATCAGGGGGTAATCGGTAATGAACGCGCAAATAGTCTGGCAATTAGAGCCAGGGATGGCGCCATAGTGAACTTGGCCAACGCGAAACCTTTTGGTGCGACGAAAGCTGAGTTGAAAGAATGGGCTAGAATCGCCCATGTATCTCTGTGGAATAATGAAGCAGCAGGTAGAATGGCTAGAATCCTGTGGGGTGAACCTGATGAGGATAAGACGAAGACGTTGCTAAGGATGAACAAATCGGAGATTAGTAGTGTAGTGTACCCAGTAAGTCGACTATTATTTAATAGCGATAGTCACTTAAAAACACTTTCATTATATTATATTTTATTAAATACACTTTCATTATATTTTATTAGTGTACCTAATAAGTCTACTACTATTGTCACTTTTTATAATTATATTCACTCAAATAACACTTTCATTATATTTAATTATATCCTTTATTATTATCCTAGTCACTCTTATTTTTAAGTTATGGTTTGTACTCACAACTATATAACTATCTTTTTCTTGTTTATTATATAACTGGATATTTTCACTCAAAATTCCAAAGAAATGGAATTTTGTTTATTATTGTTATTATTATTATTTTTGTCAAGAATCCCGTTATTTTAGTATTTAAGCACTTGTAATTTTTGAATAAAACTACTCTTGATTTAGCCTCAAATCGGCTGTTTAATTTTCGAGGGTTTTTACCAAGAAAGCATTCATCTGCTTCCTTCCCTATACAGGCATTTTAGTTGCCTTCATTCGTACTACTAGCCAGTGGCGTTTTTAAGCGCCGGCTTAAACCTTATTAGGCAGGTACTAATAGGCTACAATACTGCCTCCAGTTTAGATATGTAAACATACATAAATCTTTACATACCTTAACATCACATGGCGATCCTGCCAAATCTGGATAAAAACCAAATGCCCAAAGAAAAATTAACTCCAGCGGGCAACGAGAAGCAGCAAATAGCAGCAGGCCCTAAAAAGCTAACAATAGAGGAGTATAGAAGCCGCCAACAACGCAAAGCAGAAGAAAAGCTTACCCGCATACCGGCTACAGAGAAACCGCGTCACAAGCGAGGTGGCCGACTAGTCCGATTAAGGAGAAAAATTGCTGCACTACGCAGAATAGTAGAGGCCGATCCTCCACCATCCTGGCAAGAGGCTAGCAAAATCTGGCTACAAATTGGAGCATTGAAATACCAAATGCAGCAACATAAAAATAAAAATAAAATGAATTTTTAAACACTTTTTTTTGTTACATAAATTTTTTTTAAACACGATAGAACTTTTATTTTAGATTTATTATAAATAAAACAAATTTTTTTAAGTATAGCACACGCGAAACTGAATTAAAAGAAATAAATAAGAAGACATATTGAAATTACTAAATGTCATAATAGATTAGTGCTGCCAAGTGCAAAGAAAAATAAAATTCACAATAGTAACCAAAGATGTTAATGTCAGCGTTACCAATACAGCATTTTTTTTTCATATTAGAAACAAAATAAATATTTAAGATTCAATAAATATTTTTATATTATAATACCTATGGAAGAACTGCAAGAATATTATATAGAATTAGACAAATTAGAAAAAAATTTTAAAAAAAGCAAAGATAGAGTTTACTCCTTAGAGTTTAAAACAGAAAAACTTAATCGGGTAAAAGATATTGAAGAAAAAGTTGTTAGCATTTTTGAAAACTTAACAGAAAACGAAGAAAGCAGGTCTCTTAAATTCAAATTTGGCGACTTATGTGCAAGATTACTTGATATAATAAGTAATTTAGTTACAAAGAAAACAACAGAAATAAGTGCTCCTAGTTTTTCAAAATCAGCTAACGAGCATAAATCTGATTGTGCAATCATGGCTCAATTCGATATATCGGTTGTGGGAAAAAACCTTCAGGTTTTCAAAGGGTCTTATGAGGCATTGGAAGATTTCATTGTACAAACGGAATTACTACATGATCTACTCAGAGCAGAAGACAGAGAAATATTCGTAAGGTACGTCTATAACTTCAAATTAACAGCACAAGTACGTAGTGTTGTAGGACGATCTAACAGGCCAACAACTTTTCAGGAGTTTAAAAGAGTACTAACTCAAGCTTATCCTAATCCAAAGTCTTTGCAACAAGTCTTAACTGAATTTGGGGCAATAAAACAGGGAAATAAGAGTATATCGGAATACAGAGAAAAAATAATGTTACTTTCAGAGCAGTTAAGCGACTTTGAAATAAAAACTATAGAAAACCCAACGCAGGAGGCTAAAAATGCCGTTTACAAAGTTAGCGAAAGTATGGCTCTTAATGTCTTCATAAAAGGCGTAAACATTGAATACCAGAGCATGTTAGTAGCTTGTGGTCCAAAAACACTAAGCGAGGCGGTAGAAAAATGTATTGCAATGGAAGGCAATATGCGCAACAATGAAAGCAGTGTATTTAGAATTTGGAGACAGGAAAGGGGAAACAGAAATTTCTCTATAGACAATAGATATAACTACAATTACAATAGCAGACCTAATCATAATAATGACAGGGGCGGTCCTAGTTACAATAATTACAGAGGCGGTCCTAGTCACAATAATTACAGGAGCGGTCCTACGCACAATAATAATAGGGGCAATTTTAATAATTATAATAGCAGAAATAGCGCTGGTCAAAATGGGTTTAGAGACAATCATTTCAGAGGCAACAACAATGTTCGACCTGTTATTAATAACAACAGGAATCACAATTCTACTAGGCAGAACATCCGCGGTAACAACCAGGGAAACTAGAAGGGCCGGATAACATAGAGAGTTATCCACGGCCACGAAAATTATTCAAACTAGCAACAACGATAGGTAATTCAGTAAATATTACGTGTAGGTGTAAGAAGGGAAACCTAAATTTTCTAATAGATACCGGAGCTGACATCTCCATTTGTAAGCAAGAGTATATAGAAGATATAGACAAAAATGAGATATCATCTTTAAGTGGCATTACATTACAAACTATAGAAAGTATAGGTACAGCTTATTTAGGCCTACAGCTAGAAAACTGTCACGTGAATCACAAGTTCCACATAGTTGATAATGATTTTCCTATTGCTACTGATGGAATCATTGGGAGAGACATGTTAGAAAAATTTAAATGCAAAATCGATTTCGAAACTTACACGGTATCATTCAATGTATCGGGAGAAGAGTTTGTTCTTCCGATTAACCCAAAAAGAATTTATAAAGCGGAGATTTGTGTACCAGCTCGATCAGAATCAGTGGTACCGGTGAACATTTACACGAATGAAGATAGCATTGTTTTAAATAAAGAGCTATCACCTGGAATTTTCGTAGGCAACAGCATAATACCGGCGGTGGGCGTAAAGCACATCAAAATACTAAATACGACCAACAAAGATGCAGTTTTAAATGATTTAAAATTTGAAATAGACACATTGTCTAATTATGAAATATATAGTGGCCACAACAACAAATTATTGAACAATGAAAGAATAAAAGAAATTTTAAAGAACTTGAAGATCGAATCAATGGATCCTATTGCTAAGCAGTCACTTACCAACATAATAGCTAAATACAGCGATATTTTTCAACTTGATGGCGACAAATTAACGGTCAACAATTTTTACACTCAAAAAGTTCAACTAACGGATTCAACTCCAATATACATAAAACCTTACAGGTTACCAGAAGCGCAAGTAAATGAAATAGATGAGCAAATCAATAAATTACTAGAGGATGATATTATTGAACCATCGGTAAGTGCGTATAATTCCCCGTTGTTAGTAATACCAAAAAAATCAGTCGATAATACGAAGAAATGGCGAGTAGTCGTAGACTTCAGAAAACTAAACGAAAAAGTAGTTAGCGACAAATTTCCGTTAACTAAAATTGAAGATGTTTTAGACAAGCTGGGCAGAGCTAAATATTTTTCCACGCTAGACATGACCAGCTCATTCCATCAGATCAACTTGCACAAAGATTCAAGACCACTGACAGCATTTTCAACCAGAAATGGCCATTTTCAATTTACCAGGTTGCCATTTGGATTAAAAATATCATCCAACAGTTTCCAAAGGATGTTAACCATTGCACTGAGTGGTCTAGGTGCGGAAGCATTTTTATATGTTGACGACATTATTGTATTTGGGTGCAGCATGCAACATCATCATGAAAATTTGGAAAAGGTGTTCGAAAAATTAAGAAAATACAACTTGAAATTGAATACTACTAAGTGCTGTTTTTTGAAAAATGAGGTGGTATATCTAGGCCATCTAATAACTAATGAGGGAATACGTACTGATCCTGCCAAAAACAGTGTAATAGAAAAATATCCGACGCCGAAAAGTGCTGACGATGTCAGACGTTTTGTTGCATTTTGCAATTATTATAGACGATTTGTCGACAATTTTGCTGAAATAGCTCGAGAATTAAACGCATTATTAAAAAAAAATACACCATTCATTTGGAGTGAGGGTTGTCAGAAATCTTTCGAAACGTTAAAGTCAAAATTACTGAATCCGCCCATACTTCAGTATCCTGATTTTAGTAAACCATTCATATTAACGACTGATGCTTCGAATTTTGCACTGGGAGCTGTACTGGCTCAGGGTGAGATTGGGTCAGAACTGCCTATATCTTATGCGAGTAAAACTTTAAGCAAACACGACATGAATAAACCCATCATTGAAAAAGAGCTTTTGGCCATACATTGGGCTATAAATTTTTTCCGTCCATACCTTTACGGTCGGAAATTTTACGTAATAACTGATCATAGACCATTAGTGTCTTTGTTTACACATAGAAATCCATCATCAAAGATGACTCGGATTAGACTTGACTTAAGTGACTATGACTTTGAAATATCATACAAAAAAGGCAAAATGAATACAAACGCTGATGCATTATCGCGAATAGTCGTGAACAGTGATACATTAAAAGCAATGATTCCCACTGGAACAGAAGAGAAACCGAAAGAAATATTTGCGTTAACACGGAACATGAATAAAAAGTTAAATATGCAAAAAGAGAACACAATTGCTAATAAAGAGCAAGATAAGCATTTTATATGGGAGTGTACATCAATTACTGATATAAAAAAGACAAAAAAGCTAAGATTCGAAGTAGATAAAAATCTAAAAAAATCACGTATCATAATAAATGATTCAGAGGTGGTAATAAAGTGCAGCGAAAATCCAATGAACACACAGATGTCTTTGGAGAAACTGTTACCAAAAATGCTATCCCTGAGTATAGAAGTACTCGCTTTAAAAGACGACGATGTCATATTTAAAATCATACAAATTGAAAAATTTAAAAATATTTTTAGAAATTTAAAAAGAAAAGATGGTGAAAATCTGAAAATTTTAATATATAAAGGACCAATACGCATCACGAATGTAAATCAACAGAATAATCTAATTATCGAGTATCACAATTCACCTATAGGAGGTCACTTGGGTGTAAGAAAAACCATTTTAAAACTTAAGCAAAGATACATATGGAAAAACATGTCAAAAATGGTAAGAAAACACATTTCAAATTGCAAAAAGTGCAAATTAAATAAACAAATAAAACATACAAGAGAAAAATTAACTATTACTGAAACACCAGGAAATAGCTTTGAAGTAATATCAATAGATATAGTAGGTCCTCTAAGATTTTCTAATGGGTTTAGGTACATTCTTACTATGCAATGCGACTTAACAAAATACATCATAGCGTGTCCAGTTGAAACAAAGGATGCTAGGACAGTTGCAAAGGCTCTGGTAAGGAATTTGATATTAATATACGGCCATTTTAAAGTCCTCAAATCGGATAGAGGCACTGAATTCGTGAATGATTTAATGAAAGAAGTATGCGATCTGTTAGAAATAAAACAAGTCTTCAGCACACCATACCACCACGAAACCTTGGGTTCCGTGGAGAGAAGTCATAGGGTACTAAATGAATTTCTTCTGAACTTCTGTATAGATGATGAATGGGACCATTGGATCCCATACTTTTGTTTTGCATACAATACCACGCCACATGTAGATACAAATTATACTCCATATGAGCTTATATTCGGTAGGCTACCCAATTTGCCTCATGAGAAAATTTTAAAAACTGAACCAATTTATAATACTGAAAACTATTCCAAGGAATTAAAAGCAAGACTAAAGTTTTCTTTGCAAAAAGCAAAGGAATTACTTGAAATATCGAAGAGAAAACGTGTCGAACAATGCACGGAAATTAATCCGTTGAGTTTGAAAGTAGGAGACATGGTTTTAGTTAAAAACTTTAATAGAAAGAAAAGTCAACCTCCTTATAAAGGTCCGTATAAAGTAATTAAAACTAAAGGAGTAAATTCAATTATAGATTTAGGAAACACATATAAAGAATTTCATAATAATAATTTAAAAAAATATTAATTAAATTGTCAAAAAAAAAAAAAAAAAAAATAAAAAAAAAAATTTTAAAAAATTTTTCTTAAGGGTAGGGGTGTAGTGTACCCAGTAAGTCGACTATTATTTAATAGCGATAGTCACTTAAAAACACTTTCATTATATTATATTTTATTAAATACACTTTCATTATATTTTATTAGTGTACCAAATAAGTCTACTACTATTGTCACTTTTTATAATTATATTCACTCAAATAACACTTTCATTATATTTAATTATATCCTTTATTATTATCCTAGTCACTCTTATTTTTAAGTTATGGTTTGTACTCACAACTATATAACTATCTTTTTCTTGTTTATTATATAACTGGATATTTTCACTCAAAATTCCAAAGAAATGGAATTTTGTTTATTATTGTTATTATTATTATTTTTGTCAAGAATCCCGTTATTTTAGTATTTAAGCACTTGTAATTTTTGAATAAAACTACTCTTGATTTAGCCTCAAATCGGCTGTTTAATTTTCGAGGGTTTTTACCAAGAAAGCATTCATCTGCTTCCTTCCCTATACAGGCATTTTAGTTGCCTTCATTCGTACTACTAGCCAGTGGCGTTTTTAAGCGCCGGCTTAAACCTTATTAGGCAGGTACTAATAGGCTACAATACTGCCTCCAGTTTAGATATGTAAACATACATAAATCTTTACATACCTTAACATCACAGTAGGTTGATGAGGGTCTTAACGGGACACTCCAACCTGCGTGCACATCTGCACCGTATGGGCTTAGCAGAGGATAACGAATGTAGGGCGTGCATGGAGGACATCGAGACGATGGAACACTTCCTATGTCAGTGTCCTGCTTTCGCCGAAACAAGATCCCGTTACTTTGGTGATGATACTGTACCAGATATAACCCATCTTAGGGGGATTGACTGGAGGACACTGAGGAACTTCGTTCGCGAAACTGAGTTCCTATGATTTCTTTTGTTTTTGGGGTTGTTATTTTCTATTTACGGGAGCGCACAACGGGCCGACCTACTGGCTTAAGTGTATGTCTACGGACTTGGGGCATAATTGATGTCCCCTCCTCTCAACCTAACCTAACCTAACCTATTACTTTTACTTTTTATTTGAAAAAGTTCGTTCTTTTTAAGAATTTTTGATAACTTTAAATTATTTTAAATATAAAGATAATATTGGAGCATTTTAATCATTAGACTAACAGATTTATGTAATAGTTGTGAAAAATGTGTGAAAAATTATATAAGTGCCATTAAAGGTATGTTAATATTTTTATAATGCACCGCAGACAAGAAAGTGTTACGGAATTTATAATTTATGGCTGACTTCATAATCGCAGTTTGCAAGGTAACACTAGAATGCATTGTAAACTCATGCTGACAGGGTTGCTTTGCAAGCTGTGCTTATGAAATCAACCTATACTATGAAATAGAGATTAGCACCAATAATGCGTGATCGTGATTAATTTTTTGTTCCCATCACGTGGGAGTGCGTCCGTGAGACGGTGAGTGGCAATTTTTTTTGTTTTAATGTAATTTTTTCCATTTAAATTATTTTTTTTAATTTTTTTTTTCGTATTTCGTGGGCGCGAATTTTCGTGATTGTGACTTCTTTCGTCACTCCATACAATGGTGAAGGGTATATAAGATTCGGCACAGCCGAATATATCTCTCTTACTTGTTTTAATTTTTTTTGTGTACTTTTGAGAATTTAAAATCTTTCTACATACTTACATACATACATATTTGTTAAAACTGTATTTTCAATTTTATTTTACTTGTGTTTTAAGATTTCCAGCTGTTCTTTTTTTATTTTTTTTTTTGTAATTTTGAGAATTTTAATTTTTTTCCAGAAATCCAAGACTTCACTTTCGCGGGAAACAAACACGTCGCATATTTCTTTTTATGGCAATAATCTCACCGTGTTATATACATACATAAATAAATGTTTTAATATATCACTTTTATAATCAATTGAAAGAAATATTAGTTTTTTTTTTTAAATTCTCAGTTCAAATTGCAATTCAGCGACGACAGACTCACTCCTAAACACTCTTCCTCATTGGTTTTGTTGTAATTGCGTGATTTATGTTTGTGTATATACATATGTATGTCCATAAGTATATACTTATACTAATTCACTTACATATATATAGTTAATATATTTAACAATCATTAAAAAGCTTTTTACTAGGATTGTCTCCCAGTTTTGCCCAAAGTCATGCACTTTTTTTATGAACCTGCGGTATAATTTTTGCAAAATATTGATAATTTTGTCAGGCTCATATCGTTCGGAATCTTGATTTACTCCCTGAGGCAAAGGTTTAGATCTTGTCATAAAAAACAAAAATTGCGAACATATAAAATCAAAAAATCTTCATCTTCAAAATGAAAATCGCAAAAAATTTTTAAAAATTCGACCGTTTAAAATTCAAGAAACAAATTAACTACAAAATTGTACCTAAGACCTCTGTTTACGCGACAGTGTAAAAGGTCCCTTGATTATTGTTCATTGGAGCTTTTTATGTTTTGTTTTCTCTTTTCGTTAAGTTGTTGTGAAATTGTAACCCGAGAGTACGGTACGTAAAAAGAAAAAACCCCCAAATTTTAATACATATGTATATATTTACATATATTGGAAAAAATTAAAACCCCATTTTTTATATTTTTGAGGAAATATTTCGAGGAAAAATTTTGGTCCTTCGAACCAGATAAGACACCTCGAGTCCTTGAAATATTTTAAAGAAAATATCCTTACTTCCAGGATCATCTTTGCATCCCCGGATCATTGCAAAAACAGTGGATAACAACCCCTAATTTAAGGCCCATCCCAAGTAAAACTGCTAAGTAAAGGTTAGTTGTGTGAATTTATTTTATTTCTTTTGTGCAATAAATAAATAAATAAGTGTGTGACATTTTGCCGTCGGCAAAACAAACTTTAAAAAGAAAAAGTGCATAAATTTTTTTGTATGTGCGTATGGATGTACATATGTATATTAAATTTATAAAGTGTATATATGTAGATTTTTAAATCCAGTGTTACAGTTCTTTAAATTGATACATACATATTTACATAGTACATACATACATACCTACCTACATACATATGTACCATATACATACTTATATACATATGTACATATTTAATAAGATTAAAAGAATTGTTTTTATTCCACGCGCCTAATTTGTGCATATTTTTTTGCAAATTCTTTCGCTCAAAAGAGAACAAAAAATATTACTCGTTACTTTAATAATTAAAGTGCATTATTATTAAAACCAAAAACAAACGAAACTAATAAAACCCAACGAACGCAAAAAAGAAATATTAAATTTAATATGAATTTTTATTTTCCAGATGCAGTGAAAAGAAAAATAATAAAATTCATTGTTATTATTATTTAATAATAGTGAACCCAGTGATTAGTCGTCACTCATTGTTAGTTAGTGATTGTTTGTACATACATATGTACATAGATTGTTTGTACTATATACTCTTTTACAAGAGAAACAACTACTAAATTACTCTGTGTTTATTGGTTTTGTTTGTTTTGTTTTTTGCGTTAAATTGTCACACTACACTAGTGCTAAAACTTTTTTAATCGGATAAAAAACCGGTTGCTAAAGTGAAATTTTACTCACCTTTTTAATTATGCCCTATTTAATTAATAATCAGTACAATTTTATTAGTAATTTCTTCCACAATAAACAACTTTAAGCAAATATAACGTATTCGAATAACCCGTTGTAAGTACCCGTGACAAGTTTAGTGCAGTACTAGTGGTTTATAAGAATTTTATACCTTTTTTTTATTTAACAGAGCGTTTTCACACTTAGAGTAATCCTTATTTAATATATTATAATCCAACATTTTGCTTATTTTCCAAATTTAGCCCGGGTGTTCTTTGATATTTTACCCAAGTTATTGAAAGAGGAATCTAAGTGTGAAATTAACTTTGTTGTATATTATTTTTACCCTATATACAAATATATTTATTTTGATTTGACATAAATTTATTTCATAAATTTTTTGAAGCAACTACTCCCGCCCCAAGAACTCTATTTTTTCTTTAAAAAAATTTTATTTATTCAGTATTCGCAATTTTTCTCGTGCTAATTAATTTTAGAAAATCTTTATCGTTCCTCGTTTATTCGGAATTCAAAATTTATCGCTTTAATTCATAATAATTTTAGTTGAACGTTTTAAATAAATTCTTTTAAAATTTCCCAATACAACTTGAGATCAAAAATGGACATAACTACAGTGATCCGCAATGCCGACCGTTTGGCAGATTTTGAAGCATATATTGCTTCTATACCACTAACGGACCACTAACTCGGTTCTGTGAACAGTCATGAAAAAGAGTTCAATCGGTTATGGGAAGCTGTTCGCTCAACATACGACTCTTTATTGATTGAAGCCGTAAGGGTTAAAGATCCTCGGCTTAAAGAATTGAAATCTAAGTATCTTAATTCTTATGGCACCTACACCCGGGGAATGTCTCTTATAACTGGTCTCCTAGAAAAACTTAAAGTGACGGTTTAGAGCGAGAGGTCGAAAGCGCAATCCGCGCCTCTGATTAATTTACCCCCTTGCGACACCCCCATATTCTATGGACATTATAAGAGCTGGGCCTCGTTTCGGGATATGTTCTCCGCTTTGTATGGTAATAACCCCAGGTTGACCCCAGTACAAAAATTGTATTATCTATTGCAGAAAACTGCTAAAGATGCGCATGAACTGTGCCACTGACCAACGATGGCTATGAAGTCGCATGGAAAAAACTGGTTGACACGTATGAGAATAAAGATGCCCTTATAAAGGAACAGCTTCGAGCTCTCTTAAATATTAAACGGATTTCTCAAGAATCAAGCGCGAATATAAAAAACTTGCAAGGAACGACAAATCTTTCTCTCCTTGCAGTAACCCCTGAAATATTTTACCACGTAATGCTGGTATATATTTGTGCTACAAAGCTACCCGAAAACACTATGGGTCTTTGGGAACAATCTAAAAAACTTAAAACTTCCCCTAAATGGACTGATATGGATGCGTTTTAAACAGCGCGTTTCAAAATCTTAGAATCAATTTCTGACATAAGGCAGTCTCATTCAAACCCTGTTCAAAACTCGAACAAATACCCCACCACTGCCAATGTACGAAAGAACCCCAATTTTCACGCTGCTAAAAAACCATCAAATGAGAATAGAAACATTCAAAGTTTTGCGACAAAAACCAGCTCTACTCCAACGGTTTGTCGTTGATTCCTCTGTCAAGGGTCTCACCCCATTAGACTTTGTCCCAGATTTTTGAGTCAGAGTGTTGATGAACGCATGTCAACAGTGAAGCGCCTAAATTGTTGTTCGAACTGTTTGGCAACCTCACATGAGTTCAGAAATTGTAGAAGTGTTCGTGTGTGCTGACTTTGTAAGCAAAAGCATCATTCTTTTGTAAGATCACATATATCAGCCAGTAATTCACCCGAGCTCCCTATAGCTTCTAGTACGACTGCAGCGCCATCTCAACCACCACTTGATTTCAAACCTTAAACTTCTGCCGCGGCTCGTAATTTATATACTTACACCGCACATCTCAATTCCAATTTAAATCAAACAGTGATTTTGGGCTCAGCAGTTTGCACATAAATGACATTAGATGTGCGGCCCGAGCCCTAGTTGACCCTGGCTCACAAGGTACCTTTATTTCAAGAAGGTTACAAAAGAAGCTTGCTATTCCCACATTTTCTGTTCCATTGACAAGTGTCACAGGAATGATGGACTGCTTAGCTGGTAAATCCTCTACCATGTGCATTCTAACAGTCAGTTCGCCGATCGACCCCAGCTTCAAACTGAAATTTTCTGCGTATGTTGTAGAAAAAATCACCGGCCAGTTGCCTTCACGTAGTATCTCTGAAATGTGTATCCTAAAATTTTAACTACGGATGTCAAAATACATCCAAATGGCAACCTGATCGCCCAAAAAACCGTGTTGGGGTGGATCGTCGCGGGTGAAGTTTCAACCCCTACACTCCGTAGCATCGTTTTGCACCATCTCGAGTTAAATACTCAACTCTTTCGTTTTTTGGAACTTGAAGAAGTTCCGCAAGCGACCCATTTATCGCAAGAGGATGATTGTTGTGATTTACGATTTATAAAAATCCCGACGGCCGTTATGTGGTCTCTCTCCCATTTCGCCGAGAATTCCCAAATGAATTGGAACTAGGGATTCTCGTAAAAGCGCTTTTTCCCAGTTTGTACGAAATGAGGCACGCTTATTGAAAAATCCCGAAGTCACAATATCACAATGTAGTTCGTGAGTATTTCACAATGGGACACATCAAGCATGTCAAGAACCCCGATTCCACTGTAGATAAGTATTATTTACCTCATCATGCAGTGTTTAAACCCGATAGTGTAACCACGAAACTCAGAGTAGTATTTAATGCTTCAAACCACTCCAATGGCGTAAGTCTGAATAATGTGTTGCACCCAGGTCCTGTATTACAGACAGACCTTACCGTTCAACTACTGCAGTGGCGTTCTTCCGGTGCGTTTTTAATGCGGATATTGAGAAAATGTATTGTCAGATACTAGTTCATCCCAATCAAACCCAATATCAGCGGATTCTGTTTCGTGATAATCCTGAAGCAGAAGTTAAGGACTATGAGCTTAGCACGGTCACGTTCGGAGTGAACTGCGCGCCGTACTTAGCGATTCGTACTCTTTTGCAGTTGTCTGACGATTCTAAACCCATAAGTCCTGCGGCGTCCGAAATTTTGAAAACTCAAATGTATGTTGATGATGTTCTTGCTGGATCACATGATCTAGAAGACGCTTTTAAGAGGCGTAATGAACTAACCCATGTTCTTGGTTCGGCTGGTTTTGTTTTACGAAAGTGGACAGCCAATCATTTACGACTCTTAGAAGACTTACCCCGGGAGAATCTGCTTGATGCAGACTTCTTAAAATTTTCGGATGCCAGTACTACAAAAACCCTAGGCTTGCGATGGGATGCTAATAAAGATAGCTTCTATTTCAAACTCGTACTGCACCCACGCCAGCACATTGTCACGAAACGGTCTGTCTTGCCTGAAATAGCAAAATTGTTTGATCCTGCAGGTTGGTTCTCACCAAAAATTTATGTAGCCAAAATCATAATGCAACAAATTTGGAAGGACAAGACAGACTGGGATGAAAATTTGCACCCCCTAACACTATCTCAATGGCGCGCATTTTTAGACGACTACATTAATGTTGAGAGAATTAATATTCCAAGATGGGTTAATTTTCTTCCCGCAAATGAATTTGAACTTCATGCGTTTTGCGACGCCTCTGAAAAGGCATACGGTGCTGCTCTGTATATTCGAAATATAGCATCCAATGCAATTACGACGCGTTTACTCGCGTCAAAAAAGAAGGCAGCTCCCGTAAAAGCTGAAACATTACCCCGCTTAGAGCTGTGTGGAGCGGATTTGATGGCAAAAATGATAGAATGATTATGTACCCAATTAAATCTAGACAGGAGTAGGGTTTATATATGGACTGATTCAACTATCGTTTTATCCTGGCTTAAAAACCCCTGTGCCATTGGCCGACCTTTGTTAAAAACAGAGTAGCGTTGATCATGAATAAAGTTGGTAATGAGAATTGGTCACATGTAGATTCCAAGGACAACATCGCCGATTTGGCAAGTCGTGGAACCCTTGCACGAGATCTAATTGATAATTCTCTTTGGTGGGATGGCCCTGCATGGTTGAGGCAACCTCGAGAGCGCTGGCCACAACACACCCCTATAGAACAGCAACACCTTGAAGTTCAGTCGTTTTCAGTTCAACTCGAAACCCCCTATAACATACTTGAACGTTTTTCAGACTTACTTCGTGCAATGCGAATTATTTCGTATTGGTTCAGGTGCTTAAATTATTTGAAAACTCGAAATTGCTTGTATGACACTTTAGATTTAACCCAGTCGGAAGTAAAATTCACTCAAAATCGCTTGATTCTTATATGTCAGCGGAATTTTATACCCGAATATACCGCACTTTAAAGGGTATACCAGTGTCTACAAAGAGTAGTTTACTCACGTTGACCCCTTTTATCGATTCAAAGGGCTTTGTCAGAATTAATGGTCGATTGGCCAGATCACATGGCTTAACATATAATGAGCGATATCCTAAAATTTTACCCTATTCTGCCCGATTTACTCGCTTATTTGTTGAACATGTGCACAAGTGATCTGCTCATGGCGGTCATTCATTAATGCTCCGTTTAATAAGAAGTGAATTCTGGGTCCCTAAGCTAAAGAATCTGATCCGTACAGTGATTCATAATTGTAAGGAATGCACTATTCACCGAAAGAAGTCTGGTCAGCAAATTATGGCTGCATCACCCCTTGAACGATGCTCTATGTCGAGACCATTCACCCACACCGGCTTAGATTTCGCAGGCCCGTTCGACATAAAATTCACTCAAAATCGCTTGATTCTTATATGTCAGCGGAATTTTATACCCGAATATACCGCACTTTAAAGGGTATACCAGTGTCTACAAAGAGTAGTTTACTCACGTTGACCCCTTTTATCGATTCAAAGGGCTTTGTCAGAATTAATGGTCGATTGGCCAGATCACATGGCTTAACATATAATAAGCGATATCCTAAAATTTTACCCTATTCTGCCCGATTTACTCGCTTATTTGTTGAACATGTGCACAAGTGATCTGCTCATGGCGGTCATTCATTAATGCTCCGTTTAATAAGAAGTGAATTCTGGGTCCCTAAGCTAAAGAATCTGATCCGTACAGTGATTCATAATTGTAAGGAATGCACTATTCACCGAAAGAAGTCTGGTCAGCAAATTATGGCTGCATCACCCCCTGAACGATGCTCTATGTCGAGACCATTCACCCACACCGGCTTAGATTTCGCAGGCCCGTTCGACATAAAATCCTACATTGGTAGGGGTTGCAGAATTACAGAAGGCTATGTTTTAGTTTTTGTTTGCTTTGCCACAAAGGCTATTAATTTGTAGGCAACTTGTGATATGTCAAAGGAACATTCCTTGTAGCCTTTGCTCGTTTTTTCTCACGTCGCGGTTGTCCTTCTCATTTATATTCTGACAACGGAACTGCATTTGTCGGTGCTGCTAATTTACTCGAGGTTGACCGAAAACAGTTTTTATCTGGAATCAAGAGGAAGGTACTTGTACGGAACAGCTTTCAGCCTGTTGAATGGCATTTCCTTCCTCCCGGTGTTCCTCATATGGGCGGCTTATGGGAAGCCGGCGTAAAGAGCGTCAAAACGCATTTACGTAAAATTTCTGGGGTTCAGAAGTTTACCTTTGAGGAATTTACAACTATGCTAACCCGCATAGAAGCTTGACTGAATTCAAGACCGTTAACTGCCATGACTGATGATCTATCTAACTTCCTTTAACGCCAGGTCATTTCCTGATTGGTGCGCCTCTTCTGTCACCCCCTGAACCCGATCATGCTGAACTCTCTTTGAGTGTTGCCAATAGGTGGCAAAAGCTTAAAATTCTTCACCACCATCTTGCCCAGCGGTGGAAGGAGGAATACCTCAAAAGGCTTCATCGTCGAGTGAAAAGGAAATATCCCCAGAATGATTTTGAAGTAGGCGACTTGGTAGTTGTCCGTCAGGATAATTTACCCCCTAATGAATGAAAAGACTTACGTTGCACATGATTCTAAGGTCCGTATAGCGGACGTGAGAACAGCTTCAGGCGTATTCACCCGGCCTATTGTGAAGCTTGTTCTCTTACCACAGTCAGAAACTCACTAATTCCTTTTATTTTTCTTTTGTTTTCCCTCTCCTATTTCACCCATTTTAGAACAATGTCTAGTGCATCCTGTCGCCTTGAAGTACACCGTAAACCAGACGAAGTCCCATCGACTTCTGCTTCGGACGACAAAACCCCTCGCACTGAACGGTTACGAGACTGTCGGTTGTGCAAGAGTGAACACGCATTGCGAAACTGTTACAAGTTCAGGAAAATGACGGTGAAGGAACGGTGGAAACACTAATAAAATTAAAATATTGTTTTAGCTGCCATGCACACTCGCACATGAAAGACAGGTGCTCGAGCCGTGAACGGTGCCTTGAGTGCAAGGCCGAACATCACACCTTACTCCATCGGTACAAGGCAAAAATATCGGACCAGCAAGCCATTGTAAAACCCTCAACACAAAATAAAAGGAGCAGTAAAAAACGCAGTAAACGTAAGACTGCCAAGCAATGCCAGTGTTCTCAACACCACCAACCACAACTACTACAAGCTCAACACCCCTCAATCCAAGGACACCAGCATCAATTCCCTGGTGCGAATCATCCGGCGACTATCGTCATCAACAACATCTGGACAAATTGTTTAGGTATATATTTTATTGTATTTTTTACTTTTATTATATTTTTTATATTTTTATATTCTTTTTTTTGAATTTTTATAAATGTAAATATCTCTAAAATGAGATAAAAATTAATAAATTTATATTAATCGAGATTGCCTCGATATCTTTTTTCAAAGATTTAAACAACTTTTGTTTGTTGAGGGTTTTTAGCTAGTCTATATACATGCATTTCATTGGTGCTAAAGCCAAATCATCAGTATACCTTAAACCTAATTTTTAAATGTTTCAAACCTCTTTACTTATACAAAAATTTTTAAATGTTTCAAACCTTGCTTAAAACTTTGATAAAAATTAATTATTTTTTTAAAGAAAATTGTATTTTTATTATATACCTCCCTATAATAGGCCCGCGTTATCCTTAGTCCCCTTTGTTACAGTATAGCAGGGGGTGGGATGTTTACGCGAATAGTGTAAAAGGTCCCTTGATTATTGTTCATTGGAGCTTTCTATGTTTTGTTTTCTCTCTTCGTTAAGTTGTTGTGAATTTGTATAAATGTTTATCATGTAAAATAACTTTTACATTTATAATCCGAGAGTACGGTACGTAAAAAGAAAAAACCCCAAATTGGAAAAAATTAAAACCCTATTTTTTTGTTATATTTTTGAGGAAATATTTCGAGGCAACAACCTCAGTAAACAACTTTCTGGAATATAAGAACTTCCTAGGAATGATTCTTAATACCGTGTAGGTATTATGTTTTGTTTTTTATTTACTTCAACATTGAGATACATACTATGCGCTCTATTACAAAAATGTACGTAAGATCTCAATAAACAACTCACGCTATCACGCACCAACCGCAGCAGCACAGGTAAAGCAATAAACTCCGGACACGCATCAAGGGACGCAGCACACAATATAAAAGCGACAAGACGCTCACATCGAGGCATTACATAGCGCGACGTCAACGAGAGCTCAGCGTTGAAAGTAATAGAGAAAGTGCTGTAGCATAATTCGTGTACAACATTGGCAATTGACAATTTCAATGTGCAGTGTGAAAAAATTGATTTATTTTGCTGCGTTTGCGGTCATCCAATCAGCAAAAAAAAGTTGTATAAGATTTCAAAAGGAAAAGAATCTTTAATTAGTGAATTCATACACGTTATTTTTCGACGAAGTAGACTAGACCGGTGAAAATAACACACCTAATACAGTGTGTTGCCAATGTTATAACAATCTCATGGCATGGTTAAGTGGAGGCAAAGATTGTATGAAGTATTTTATGCCGGTAAACTGGATCAATCGACCAGGTGATCATGATGTAACCAGTTGCTATGCATGCGTAAATTACACATGTCGTCTAAATCGACATGCTGAGAAGAACAAAATTTATAAAGCAACTATAACAGCCACACTACCAGTGCTTGCATCTGAAAATTTTGTATCACCAAGGCCGCCAACTCCAGATCGTAGGACAGAATTTACAAGAATGACTAGAGCAAGTGTTGTTACTTATGGAAATCCTTTTGATAGCGATTATGTGCCGCAATAGGGAAAAGATGGACCACAACTAATAACACAAATGGAAACGGATTTCATTGTGGCCATATTGGGACTATCGCAGAGACTTGTCATATTTTTGACAGCGTTTTTAGAGCAAAGAAAACTCAGACATGCTAATATTAACTCTACGGCTAACGCAAACGGCAAGCTGAATTTAAGATCCTCTACACTCTAAATGATGACAATTCGTTCGCTTACTGCAACGATTAAAAGCTTTGGTGGTGAAAATGAGAATGAACTGCATCGCTATTGAGTGGATATTATTTATTGATGGTTCTGTTTCGAGCTTGAAAGGAGTGTTGTTGCATGCGTCGAACCGAAAACCTTCCATTCTGCTAGCAATGGATATTAACATGAAAGAAAGCTATGAAACATGGAGTACCTCTCATAATGAAAAATATCAAATGCTACGAAAATAAATGGAAGATTTGCTGTGATTTGAAGGTCATCAACATTTTGCAAGGGCTTTCCAAAATTATTTTAATTTATTTGTAATTGGAATTCGCGCTCACCTCTGAATCAATTCCAATGTAATTCGTGGAGATCAAGAGGAAGTGTGGAGGAACAAATGAAACAACATAGACTGAAAAATCCACCTCCAATTGACAATACTCAAGACATCTTTCTGTCACCGCTCCACATAAAATTGGGAATTGTTAAAAAATTTTCGGGAAATTTTCCACTTTTGCGGCGAATCATTCCTAGGAAGTTCATATGTACTTATGTTTTAGAAAGTTGTTTATTGTGATCTTAGCAACATTTTTGTAATAGATAGCATAGTATGTATCTTAATTTTGAAGTAAATAAAAAACAAATGAAATTAAAAAATTTTCGGGAAATTTTTCACTTTTGCGGCTACCTACACGGTATAAAGAATCATTCCTAGGCAGTTCATATGTTTTGGAAATATGCTTACTGAGGCCTTAGGTACAGTTTTGTAGTTGACTGTTTTCTTGAATTTTTAACGGTTTGCTACCTATGGACCTGAACAGCGGAAAAAAGGTAAAAAAATATATATTTTTTTAATTTTTTGCGATTTTTATCTTGAAGATGAAGATTTTTGATTTTATATGTTTACAATTTTTGTTCTTTATGACAAGATCTACAACTTTGCCTCAAAGAGTAAATCAAAATTCCGAACGATTTGCAAGATATGAATCTGAGAAAATTATCAGTATTTCGCAAAAATGACCTCGAGGCCCATAAAAAAAGTGCATGACTTTGGGTCTTTTTTTTGGTCTTTTATCACGTAGTGGTGTCCGTATATGGTAATTTTTTTCGTGTGTTATCAAAGGTTTATGAAACTAATTTCTTACGGAAATTTTTTTAATAAACCTTTTATAAACATTTTATAATTTATTATGAATATTGCCTTTAAGTTTTACTGAATTCTCATGTGATATGAATAAAATATAATTGAATTATTAGAAATTTAAGCGTTTTATTATACGCTCTGGCTAAATGTATGTAATTTTCAGGATAGAATAAAGATAAATAAATTTGTACTCTTTTTAGACTAATTTAAGAAATAAACCACATTTGCTTACTACTTTGTTAAAGGTTGTGAAAGGAAGAAATCAAAGTCCTTAACGGACACATAAACGCCTTCTTACAAATGTTAGGATTTTCAAAGGACTTTAGATATATTACATTAAAAAAATCAGCCGATAAAAAAATATAGGTTTTTGATTTAGTCAGTGTTCAAAGTTTTTAAACTTTATAAATAAGTAATTTTTCGCAAAATATTCTCTTTAAAATGACATAAAATTCATCCAGATACATATGTATTTAAAAACTAAAGTCAACACATTCGGCATACCTATTTGGCGAAATTATGTCATTTTGAATTTGTCATAACTTTTGAAATAAACATTTTGAATTTTTCCTTTGGCATATTATTGTTATAGGTAGGATAAGAGAAAGCATCTGACCAAAGTTCATCAAAATAGAAAAGGGTCGTGGCTAACTACTGGTCGATTTGACATGGAATTACCCATATGTACGCAAAATATATTATAAAATTGTTTCATAGCAGGTAACTATTATAAAAATTTCTGCGTACAGTAAAGTGCTCTCCTAATGTACATACGCACTAAACGTGAGCACAAGACATATTGCTTACCTAAGCTTCGTAATGTACAGTATTGAAGTGTTCTTTTTTTGTTGGGCTTGATTTTATGAGAACACTAAAGTTGCTGTTCCATTTTATCAAAATTATACAACAGCACATATTTATCAGCCGAGCAACGGCATTATTTATTGTAGTGTTAAAGCAAATATCACTACTTCATTTCAGTTTGCAATAGTGTCAACTGAAATGAATTAATGTTTGTGGTGTGTCAATATGTACATATGTGTATAGATAAATGTAGTATGTGTGATAGGAATTTTTTCATTTTTCCTTTTAAGAAATTAATATACCGCAACAATAGTGTATTAACTCAAAAATTAAAATTTTTGAATTTACGTTGAAGGTACATGCATATGTATGTATGTACATATACATATATGTAAATACATGTACATACTTATGTATGTATATGGAAAGCAAAATTTAAATTAAATTTTTGTAAAAAGTTGGCAAAACTACAGTAAACTTCTACATTTATATACATAGATATGTACATACATACATACATAAATAGTAGTATATGAAATACTTACGTTAAAAAAACATTTTTATCTTTTTATAAAATGCTTGTGAAATGAAGTATGGTGCAAAATGAAGTTTACAGTGGCGGTATTCAGTGTTTGGTGCAAATGCTCTTGCGAAAGTGCAAATGCAAAATATCGTAGCTTTTTTATGAAATTTAACGGCAACTCTGTGTATTTTGTTGTTGGATTTTACAAAAAAGCTACGATATTTTGCATTTGCTTTTTCGCAAGAGCATTTGCACCAAACACTGAATACCGCCAGTATTTTCATTGTACACTTGACAATACTGTTTAATCAACCGCTGTACAGTGCTTCTTGGTGCATAGTTGTTTCTTTGTCCTCTAGTTTGCTTTACACTCAATTACCATCACTACTACAATCAATATTCGCCCTTGAAAAAAATTCAATACTGTACACTTTTTAGCGTCTTGCGCAAGTTAATTTCCTAACTTAAGGAAATGAGAAAAAAATATATATTTTCTTTTTAACTGCACTGAAATGTGCGTTTCTTTATATAATATATTCTTAAGACTGATTTGTTACTTTACATTTTCTTATGACTACAGCTAGGTTTAAAAATATAATTCTTATCTATGTATTACAGTTAATGATATTGTTCTTATCTATTTTTATTTAAAGGGTCTGACCTTTGTCCTCGACGTATTGCTATAGTGGAAATGTTTTGTAGATAATGTTTTAATATTTTCATTTATCATAATATGTCTTTGTGTTCGTTTCGAGTATACTTAATTCTTCATTATGTCTTTTATGAATGATGTCATAAATTCTTTGTTTTTCGTTAAAGTATATCTTATCATCTATAGTTATATTTTGGTCAAACTGTACCAAATGTGGTTCATTTATATTTAAATTGTTTAATGTATGTTTATTGTCGATAAAAATGTTTCCGTTGCCAAAGTCTTCAATGTCTGAGTTGTTCTCAAGTCTTGTTTTACACGGAGATGATTCATTGTTTAAAATAGTTAATGTACAATTATCTTTAGATTCAATTTTACATATATGGGAACCAATAATATTTTTACATTTAATTACTCTTTGATAATTGTTTTTGCATAAGGCAATCTTATCATCTAATAATAATTTTCCAAGTTTATTAGCTAAGGAATAGATGTTATACAGTTTACATTCTTCTTCAATAATAGGATATTTAAAAATTGTAATAATTGCTTGGTTAAATTCGCAGACATGTATATCTGAATATTCAAGTATATTGATTACAGGTATTTTTAGTCTTTCATTTTTTATGACATATTCGATTTCTTGCATGTCTAATGTGCCTGAGTAGAAATTGTTAATTTTTGCAAAATTAATTGTATTAGTTAGTGTCATTAATTCACTGTAGACTTCGTTTAATATGAATTCTTCATTTATTTTTTTAATGTTTAAACTATTTAGCATTTTTTTAAATTATGAGTTAATTATTTTTTGTTAGTTATTATTTTCTACAAGTTGGTTTAATCTAGTTTTTATTTTAATTTCATCATCATGATCTGGAGTACCAGTGATGAATTTAAGGGCCGATCCTAAAAAGTTCAAGGATCTTTTACTTCTATTATTAGTTAATTGTGTTTTTAAATTTTCTATTTTTTTTAATTAAAACTTGAAGTTCTACATTGTCTTCTATATTGTATGCATCTTTCATTATATTTTCAAATGGTTCTAATATTTTTGTAATATTCACAACATGATACAAGTATTCATAGTTCTTATGTAAATACACTTGGTTGTCTTCAATTAAGACATATCTTTTATTTTTTAAATCAATTATATTATTAGCTATTATGAGTTGGATTATTGATAATATTATCACTATCTTTGCTGACATGTTTACTTCTAATATTATCCTTATGTACAATTAACTTTCTAGATGTGGTAATTGTTTCACCGTTGTCCGTCTCAACCAAATGTTTGGCAAACTTAGCTACGTTTTTATTTCTTCTATGAGTCCTGGAATAAATGATGTCCCCTTTCTTATATTGAATAAACTTGCGGTCTTTATTGTGGTAGGCAAAAGTTTTTGTTTGAACTTGTTTGATTAAATCGTATATATGAGGATACCCCTGCTGATTAAAAAACACGTCCTCGGGTTTTTCTTTAGTGACTTAATGTAAAGTCTTGTTATACTGGCGCTTCGAATATTTTTTCGTCAGGAGCAGTGATTCCTTTCTGGGATAATAAATTTGCGAGTTCGATAATTGTACTATGTATACGCTCGACTTGACCGTTAGTTGTTGAATGAAATGGGGCTGTAACTACATGCTGTATTTGTAGTCTATCGTATATTTGCTTTGCTAGAATACCATTAAAACTTGCTTCGTTATCTGTGACGACAAATTTGGCGTTGGGGTAAGTGAGAGACAGAATTTCAGCAATATTTTTATACATGTCTTTTTTTGTTGGGATGTGTCGTATATGACAAAATTTAGAGAACTTGTCTAAACTAGTTATAAACATTTGTCCGCTACAGTAAAATATATCCATGTGTATGTATATGCTCACCAGGTTTTGTAGGTATTGGTGCTTTGCCAATAGGAATTTTATTAGGTTTTCTGTCGTATTTGTGAGTTGGGCATGATTCACAGTTACTACTAATTTCATAGCACTGCTTTTTTAACTCAGACCAAAAATAATCTCTTTCTAATTCTAAAATATTATTTCGTATGTTTCTATGCGCTCTCTCATGAATTTGTTTAACTAGTTGTTTCTGTCTTTCTTCGTCTAATATATCTTCAACTAAATTGTTCGCTTTTACAAATTTTACTGTAGGGAAGGTTTCTTTCAATAAACACCTAATACTAAACATTGTTTCTGAGTCCACTAGTAATGCATTAATTACCTTTGGTCTCAGTATTTTTCGTTGGTAGTGCATTTAATATGGTGGCGTCTGAAATTAAAAATATTTTTTGATTCTAGTAAATCTTCATTGGCGTGTGTTAGAATTATTTGATTTTTAAAATGATTCAAGGGTTTAGGACTTTCTTGTATAATTTCAATTGGTGAACTTTGGGCTGAATGCTGAGATTCATTCGTACTTGAATTTATTTATTGTCTTGACAACGCGTCAGCAACTATATTCTGGTGTCCAGGTTTATATAATATTTTTGCACCATATTCCTCGATAAAATTTTTCCATCGTTTCAACTTTGTATTTGGATTTTTATCAGATACAGATAATATTAATGACTGATGATCTGTATAAATTGTTAAATCTGCTATTCCATATAAATAATTTCTCAACTTTTGTAAGGCCCATAGTCTGGCCAAAAGTTCTTTCTCATTTGTTGTTAATTTTGTTCAGTCTCGTTTAGAGTTCTGGAAATAAATGCAATGGGTCTTTGTTTTTGTGATAGTACAGCGCCTATAGCAAAATTGCTTGCATCGGTAGTTAACTTGAAAGGTTCTTTGAAATTGGGTTGAAATAATTGTACTTGAGCTTCAAGCTCGTCCTTGATTTTATTCATTGCTTCTAGAGCAGGTTGATCTAATTCTATATTTATTTTTGCGCTCTGATTTTTTGATATACTTCCGTTTTCTCCTCTCAAAAATGTTGTTAAGGGTTTAACAATTGCAGCGAAATTTTTGACAAATTTCCTGTAATAACTGGCTAAGCCTAAGAAGTGTCTTAACTCTTTTAGTGTAGTTGGCTTAGGATAATTTCTAATTGTCTGTATTTTTGTAGGATCTACAGTGATTCCATTATGTTTAATTATGTGACCTAAATATTCCATTTCTTCTTTAAAGAAGTGAGATTTTTCATTTGAAATCTTCATATTTGCTTTGTGCAAAGCGTTAACTATTGCCTCGATATGTTCAATGTGTTATTCGGGTGTGGAAGAATATATTAGTACATCGTCAATATAGACGTATGCAAATTTACCTATATATGGCCTCAAAATATCATCGACGCATCGATGAAAAATTGAAGGAGCATTCTTTAACCCGAATGGCATCCGAAGGAATTCATACTTAGCGCCGTTGATTGAGAAAGCTGTTTTTTCACGGTCTTCTTTTTTAATTCGAATTTGGTGGAAGCCTGATTCCAAATCTAATGTTGTGAAAATCTTTGCTTTACCTAAGTTTTGGATAGTCATATTCATATCTGGGATAGGATATCTATCTGTAATTGTTTGTGCGTTCAATTTTTGAAAATCTACGACCATCCGCCGTTTAGGTTTACCTTGGTCATCGGTACCTTTTTTTGCTACTGTCCAGATGGGACTATTGTAGGGACTTCTACTAGGTTGTATAATTTCGTTACGCAATAGATCCTGGATATCTTTATTTATAAATTCATTATCAGAGTACGGATATGGATATTGTTTTGTCCATATAGGTTCATCTGACTTTGTTCGAATTGTTCCTTCAATAGTAGTGGTGTATGGTAGTTTTTCATTCGTGTATGAATTTTTATTCATAATTTCTTCTATTCTTTCCCTGTAATCTTCATTGCTCACTGTAAAATTTAGTTTATGCATTTTTTCTTTACATCTATACTTGAGTCTATTATTAATTAAATCTATAGTTGCACCTATTTCCTTTAATACTTGCATTCCTAATATCATGTCTGACCCTGTCAGTGAATCTATTTCAAAGAATGTCAACTCATAATTTAGTAGATTTATCAACTTTTTACTTTTAACATATGAATACCCGTGTAATGTCCTTACTTTTACAGGAGTATCTAATATTTTGCTATAACCTATTTTACAGTTCATATCTATATAATTATTTGTTGCACCGCAATCTATTAATATATTGATGGTCTTACCCGTTTCTCTATCGTGTCTTTGTAGATGAGGTAAACCATCCTTAAGTCTAAAAAAGCTACTTTCGTGTCTTCATATTCATCGTACTCAGCTCTAGTTGAATTGGCTTCGTCCTCCTCTCTGGTGTTATTAATTCTTTGTTGTTTATTAGGATTAAAGTTGTTGTTGGAGTGATTGAATTCTCTCTTGAAGGGTTGATTTTGTCTGAAGGGATTGTCGTACCTTTGGAAATGTGTTGGTTGACGAACATTTCTGTCACTTGTATCCACTTCCATTGGTTGTACTGGAGGTTGTCTTTAGATGTATGGTAGCTGTTTATTTGGGTTGTATTGTACATTTGGTCTATACTTCCGCTGTTCAAACTGTTGATGGTGTGGTTTCTGTTGGAACCGTTCTTGAGTCACCGTATGTGGTCGATGTGCTTGTGTTGGTGTATCGAACTGTAAACTTCTGTCGTCGTGGTAGATAGTACTTGCAATTGCATATGCGGTCTCTAAATCTTTTGGATTTTGAGCGTAAAGTGTACCTACTGTGTATTTTGAGTTTATACCAGTAATAAATGTCCTGACGGCTTCTTGATTAGCGAATACTTTCATAGTTTTATCGCCTTGTTCCATCTCAATTTTTGATAAAATTAAATTCAATGCTTCATTTATGCATGAATGATATTCGGCCAAATTTTTTCTTCCTTGTGATATCTTCTTCATCTCTTCAAGCTAAACGTACATTGGACGTTGGTCGGCATATGTATAATCAAGTATATTTATTATTGAATAGAAATTGAATATATAGTGTTGTGGTTGATTAGTATATCTGCAGCCACTCCTTGAAGTTTTGCTCGTACAATAGCAAGTGCTGTATAGTATGTTGGTGTGTTTTCAAAGTTTTTAATGGTTTCCATATGTGTCCATGCGGATGATCTCCAGGCACGATATTTCTTTTTGTCTCCATCAAATATTGGGAGAATTTTAAACACTTCTAAATTTATTTGGCTTTCAGTTGTTATTTCACTTGAGCATGGAGTCAATTGTGCTGCCGGTTCTATATTGCTCCGTTATTTCTTAATGCTGTGAGAGTTCTTTACGTCTCAGCTTGAGCGGCCACCAGTGTAGCAATTTGAGCTTGCAGGGTTGCTAAATTTTGGACAGACATTTTATTTGTGTCTGTATCTGGGATTATTCCTCTTGCTAGGTCAAAAATCTTTTGTCTTTTATTAGTCTGGATCTCCAGTTTTATTTTTATTTCAAAGGATTGTCGCGAATATAAGATTCTACTGTATTCCAATAAATTTATTTTATTCCGCTTTTTCAGGATACGTGGTGCTGGTTTTGTACTTTATTAGACTATTCCTTTTTTGTCTTGGAAGTCCTTTTGTACTCACTGTGCTTTTTGTCCCTTGATAAATTATAAACTTTTCCTTTCAGGATAATGTTGTTCCAAGGATCGAAAATGCAGTGTTCACTTAAGTGGCATTTAGAATCCTTTAGCATTAATTTAACTAAAAGATCCCGGTTGAGCCCCCAGTTAATTTCCTAACTTAAGGAAATGAGGAAAAAAATATATTTTCTTTTTAACTGCACTGAAATGTGCGTTTCTTTATTTAATATATTCTTAAGACTGATTTCTTACTTTACATTTTCTTATGAATACAGCTAGGTTTAATAATATCATTCTTATCTATTACAGTTAATGATATTGTTCTTACCTATTTTTATTTAAAGGGTCTGACCTTTGTCCTCCACGTATTGCTATAGTGGAAATGTTTTGTAGATAATGTTTTAATATTTTCATTTATCATAATATGTCTTTGTGTTCGTTATCTAATATTTTCTTTTGTCATAATATGTCTTTGTGTTCGTTATCTACTTGTTTAGGTGCAGTTGGTGTGACGTGTGTTAACTTGTGTTAACTCGCACACATTTAATACGCACATACTTACATTATTATTGTCTTTCAATCGATTCTTATTGGCACTTCTTGTAACTGTTACTAAAAAAATCTTTCATAGGTAAATTTAACCCTTGTATGTACATACATATGTATGTATGTATACGTCTGTCAATAATGAGTTTTCACATTGAAAATAAGCACGGTTAAGTTAAATTAGAAGGAATTAAATTATACTTTTTTGTTAAAAAAAATATTTTATTTATGTACATACATACATATGTATGTATATCATAAATTTATAGATATTGAAAGAGATCATGCTGAAAAAACTAGTGATCAGTTTCAAATAAGGAAGAAATACAACAAAAACAAATTTATACTTCATTTCACATTGCACATTACGTCAAATGACAGGTTTTTCTGTGCTAAATTTATAAAAATCAAAGTGCCGTTTTACTATTGTTGTTGTTATTTTTTAATTGCTTCAAAACAAAGACATGTGATGTTTTTTTTGCGTTAAAAAAATGCACCGTTACACATTTGTACGTCAAAGTCAATCAATGTAATTTTTTTTATAAACGTGCTTTAAGTTTGTATTTCTCGATTTGTGTTGATTATAATTTATTAATTTAAATGGAAAATAAAGAGACAGGTAATTACTACTGTTTTTAATTATAACTGCTTTATATTTATGTCGATATACTTGAAAAGAACTTATTAGACAACATTACCTTGAAAGGGTTCAGTTTTTTTAACTTTTACATTCCGTAAGCGGTTAAAAATTTTGACCCCATTTAACCTCTTTCAAATTGAAAAAGTGGATTAAATATAATGTAATGAGTTCATTTTGGTTTGTGACAAATTGCGATTATTTGCGTTTTTTGAGTTATGCCTTTTCTTGTAGGTAACCTCTGTATAAAAAAAACGATCTGTTTGAAATATGGGTAAAAGAATGCAATAAGAAAGACAAATTTGATGTAGTTTTTAAACACGTTGTTGACAAAATTAAACCTAATACTATTTCGGATGAAATGGATAGAAATATAAAGTAAACAATACATTTTTTTTGGGTAAAATTCTACCGGTGTTGGACGTCCATCTATCCCATTCAACGCAAAATCGGAATTTGGAAAAAGAAAAGAAGCCGCAAGTCTTTCAACTGAGAAAGCTGATACTAACATTCTCGTTCGTGCAGCAGCAACATCGGCTCGTAAGCAACGTGATTCCGATTTGGCTGCAGTCCTGAAAGAAAGCATTAAAAGCCCGACAATGCCATCAAAAATAAGGAAAATGTGTAATCAAGACACCAAAAAACCAATTCCACTTTCTGCGGATGAAGCTTTAGCTTTTCTTCTTGAATACAATTTTTCAAAAGAACAATATAATGCAATACGCCACGAAAGTAAATCAAGAAACTGCGATATTTATACACACTATAATAAAATTACAGCCGCAAAATTAAAATGCCGACGTCAGGGTATAACAGCAAATGAGACCCTTGCTAAAGTTTCGTTGCAATCTAGTTTACTTCATACGGTTGAAAGAATTGTTGAAACGCAAAAAAGAAGAAGTTCAAGCTGTAATGGAAGCGGAGGAGACAGATTTTTTAAACTGTTAGATGTATTTAATAGGGTTGTCGATACTTGAGATCCATTAATTTCCACAACATTTTTAACCAGACGCTTACAAAAGCGTAAACGTTCTTCACTTCCACCTGAAGTTATTGAGCTATTATGTTGCAGCGAATCCAAAGAAGAATTGCAACCAAGACGAAGAAATTGATGAAAGTGAAGAAGCCCTTTTTGATTTAAATTTACAAAATGAATTAGATTCAAGCAATTTATAAAGGTTATAATATAATAGAAAAAATAAATCAATTCAATGTATTATGTTTGTTTTAATGATTGAAAAAGGGTTAATTATTGGTCGTTAATGGGTTAAATTAAATTTTTTTAAATAGGGTTAAACTTTCTTATGGAATTCTTACATTCTTTGGTTTGAATACCATGTTTTGTACTAGTTATTAATTTCGCACAGAAAAATATTCATTTGACCTATAGTGCATTTTCAAAAATATACTCTGCACATCTTGCTTTTTTACACTCTTTCAAATTAGCGGTGAGTTGCCGTTATAAAATGCGCACATTGTCCAAATTTCAAAATTTCTGTAATATACGCTTCGTAAAGTGACATAATAAAAATATCAAAAATGCTAGGAAAAAAATTATCGTATAACAATATTCAATTGATTTATTCTAATCGCCAACTAAGAAAAAGTGCGGAGGAGTTATCACAAATGTTTTCAGTTTCAAGGAGAACAATTTATAACGTTATAAATCGTGGTGGAAAAGAAGGTAGACTGGAATTAAAACAAGGAGGTGGGCGAAAAAATAAGATAACAAGTAAAGTGGCTAAAAACCAAAAATTTCCCCAGAGCTCTTGCGGCAGAGCTAAAGGAAGAACTTGATGTTATTTTTTGCCACGAAACAGTGCGTCACACCTTAAATACTCATCAAGAGCAATAAGAAGAAACCACTTCTGTCAGCAGCAAAAGTAGAGAAGCGATTTTCCTTCGCAACTCTGAACGTTTTACACCCGAATGACAATTGGGACAATGTTATTTTTTGTGATGAAACGAAGATGATGTTGTATTACAACGATGGACCATCTAGGGTGTGGCGACTGCCTATAATATCTCTAAGACAACAAAAATTCATCCCAACTGTAAAATTTGGAGATATGTCCATAATGATCCGGGTGTGTATATCAAGTCAAGGAGCGGGTAATCTTGCTTTTATGGACTCAAGGATGGACACGCATCAATAATTCAACATTTTACAGACTCATTTACTTAGTAGTGCACAGAAATTTGGATTCATTAGAGACAATAAACCACAATTTAAATTTTATCAAGATAATGATCTAAAGCATAAGTCCCAAATAGTACGGACTATGCTGCTATATAACTGTGGACATGTCATCGATATACACGCTCAAGGTAACGAGCTCAATCCTATTGAGAATCTATGGGTTAATTCGAAAAAACAAGTTGCTAAACGCCAGCAAAAAATATAACATCGCTTAAAACAGCAGTATTAGAAGAGTGGCGGGAAATGCCAACGAATTATGACCTAAAAAAAGTTAATAGGATCAATGAAAAATCGTCTACAGTGTGTGGTAGACGCAAATTTTTCCATACCAAATATAAAATATTCTCAAAACAAAGTTTTTAATGTTTTCCCCAAAACAAAATTCGCAAGAAAATTTTTGTGCAAAGAGTTTCTTGACAATGTAAAATGAAGCATAAATTTGTTTTTGTTGTATTTCTTCCTTATTTGAAACTGATTACTAGTTTTTTCAGCATGATCTCTTCCAATATCTATAAATTTATGATATACATATGTAAATAAAATATATATTTTTAAACAAAAAGTATAATTTAATTGCTACTAATTTAACTAAACCGTGTTTATTTTCAATGTGAAAACTCATTATTGACAAACTGGGTATTCATACATACATATTTATATTCGTATGAATGTGTGTACATCCACTCATCCCTATGCAATCATAAATTTGTTCATACATACATATGTATTTACGTAGTAAAGACGTGAATTTGTATGAAATAATTTATTTTTGTATTTTTTGTTATTAATACAGTAATTTTGCTTATACTACTTATGTTCAGACGGCAACATGAACCACTTGGTTCGCTCTCTGAATCTGGATTGCGAATCATGCCGTTCATACGACACATTGGTGGTTCCTTTCGACAAATCTTTTTGATGTACATACATACATAAGTACATACAAACTTGCACACATAAATACGTAGTACGTGAATAGTTGGCACGAATTTTATATTTTGTATTATTTGGTTTTTTACAATAGATAAACATATGTACAAATTATTAATAAAATGTTATAGTGTTTTTAATTCATACACACTTCTATTTTTTTGGCTTGTTTTTTGTTTACACATCCATACATAAATACATACATATGTACATGTGTGTACTTATTTGTTTTGATGGCTAGTTCAGATAAATTAGCGATAATTTGTTATCAAAACTAGCGATGATAGCAATTTCTTCATGGTTCGCAGCTAGGTTCAAAATGAGCCTAGTAGGTTCGCTCTCAAAACTTTTTATGGTGAACCATGTCGATTCAATCAAGATTCGACCGCGAACCGTGAATGAGAGAGCGAACCTCAATAATTCCTGTCCGTGTGAACATGCTATTAAGCTGCACAATCAACTTTGCACAATTTTTTGTGCAGATAAGTTAAAAATGCTGTTATCTTAAATGTATTTTTGTATGTAAATACATACATACAAACAAAATAGTACATGTATAAATTTTAATAACTTGCAAGTTGTGTGGCTTGTAAGTATGTGATATTTTTTAATTATAAATGGCATAAGTTGGATGTTTACATACATACATACAAATGTATGTATATAAAAAGTGGCCACCATATTTGTTTAATGTTTTTTTTTTTTTTGTTTATATGTATGGCCGACTTCCTAAACGCAAGTTGCGATGCATATTTACAATGCATACACTTCGTAAACGCATATGTAAAATTTCTGGCAACGTCCAATGTTCCTAATCGTATGGCAACTCATTTTAATGAGTATCAGCTGTCAAAATCGCGCATCATTTTTATTTTGTATGCAAACATTTGAACTGCAATGGCTGAGTAAGTATTTTCTTCTTCCTAAATGCCGATAAAATGCAAAAAATGTATCTGCAACGCAAGGTTGCACTTAAGATATGTTTAGCATTGCATAAGCTTTTTTTTAAATAATGCATTGCAACTTGCGTTTAGGAAGTCGGCCTATATTATTTATTGAATCTTCAATAATAGATTGAAACATCAATAAGTTTTTCAAATCTTAAATCTAAAAAAAAAAAAAAAATAATAAATATAAGTTTAGCCAATGCTAAACATAATTTTTTAGTTACAACGGTTGATTTTTGTTGTTTTACATCTCTCGTGTACGGCTGATAGAAAGAGTGTCCCTCCTCCTAAGCCGGGTGTGGCCTCTATACTCTAGAATATTGCGCGCAAGTGGGTTTGGGTGCAACTCAAGTTTTTTAATGTATTTTTTACCAACGGAACGTCTAGATCTTTATGAATTCTATGGTTTCTGACATACCAGGGGGCTGCAGTTATTGTACGTAGAACTTTATTTTGTCGCCTCTGAATTTTTTCTACATTCGATGCTGAGGCAGTGCCCCATAGCTGGATTCCATAGAACCATATTGGTTTCAGGATCGCGTTGTATAGTAGTAGTTTACAGTCTAGGCTCAGCATTGAATTTCTACCCATAAGCCAATTCATTTGGGCTGCTTTTAATTTCATTTGCATCAACTTTGCGTCTATATGCGATTTCCATGTTAAACGGCGGTCAAGGTGAACGCCTAGATATTTGACTACAGTATGTTGCGGAATAGTCTCGGTGTTGATTTGTATAGGCGGGCATGTTTCCCTTCGCAACGTAAAAGTGACGTGTACACATTTCTGCTCGTTAACTTTTATACGCCATTGTTTGAGCCATTTTTCCAATTTGGATATATACCCTTGTAAGTTGATGGAGGCTTCTACTGGATTTTCATGGACGCTTAAAAAAGCTGTATCATCGGCAAATGTTGATGTATGAATGTTATTGCTTAACGGTAAGTCAGAGGCATAAATTAAATAAAGTAAGGGACCGAAGATGCTGCCTTGGGGAACTCCGGCTTCGATCGACTGCGAAGGGCTTAAAAAATTGCCTTCCCTAACAACAAATTTTCGTTCCTCTAGATAGCTTTTTAAAAGCTTGACGATGTTTGCGGGGAGATTTCGTGTTAATTTGTGGAGAAGACCTTCGTGCCATACTTTATCGAAAGCTTGAGAAACATCTATAAAGAGCGCAGAGCAATATTTCTTTTTTTCAAAGGTGTCTCTAACTACGTTCACAAGTCTGTGAGTTTGTACAATTGTGCTATGTTGTCTGCGAAAACCGAATTGATGATCTGGAATGCATCCACTTCTAGTCAGTATAGGCATCAGCTTGCTCATATACAGCTTTTCAAATAGTTTTGAAATGTTGGGCAATAAGCTAATAGGCCGATAGGATTCAACCTTCGTATGATCCTTGCCGGGCTTTGGTATCATAATAATCATCGAAACCTTCCATTCTGCAGGATAGTATTGCAGCCGTAGAATACTATTAAAAATGAAGAGTATAACTCTTTTTGCAATATAAGGCAGTTGTTGAAGCATTTTGTTGCTTATTTTGTCGACACCTGGGGCTTTTCTGGTGTTAAGACTAGTAATAGTATTTTCAATCTCAGTCATGTTAAATCTCATCGGTATTTCTGGTAAAGAGACGACTGGTGGCAGTTCAACAATATCAGCAGAAATATTCGGGGTAAATACTTTTTCTAGGTGCTTAACAAATAGATCACCTTTTTCAGCATCAGTTCTTGCCCAGTCACCATTAGAGGCTCGTAATGGAGGTTTGCAAATCACTGGCCTTTTAAGTCCTCTGGCTGCACGCCACAGCGAATAATCTGTTGATGGTGTTGCATCGAGTTCTTGCAGAAATTTTTGCAGCGAAGCTGTTTTTTGTGATTGTAAAACTTTTCTTAGCTGTTTGGTACACTCCTTAAGCCGTAATTTTAGCTGAGGCGATCTGTAACGTTGCCATTCACGTCGAGCTCTCCGTTTTTCAGTCAATAGCCTTTCTATGTCTGCACAAAAAATATTGTTAAATCTCGCTTGTTGATTTGGTTGAATTGAAGAAGCATTAAGAGCAGCTTGTTTAGCATGTGCTTCAAACAACCTAATAGAGTTTTCTATGTCAGCATGTGTTCTCAATGGCATATTTTCCGTGCAATGAGCACTCAAATATTTTTTGTATTTCAGCCAGTTAATACGTGCAGGTGTCATCGGTAAATCACATGTAGGTGTTGCAGTTGTGTGTGAGTAAATAGTGATAATAGTAGGCGAGTGATCTGAAGACAAATCCAAAGACGCTTCTACTTCAATCATTTCGCTGGGCACGCCTTTCATAATCCCAAAGTCGATAACATCAGGAATTTTTTGACGATCCGTTGGCCAATATGTTGGCTGACCACTTGAAACTACATTCAAACCCATTTTTGAAATTGTGTCAAACAAAACACGACCCTTAGGACTGATTAAACGTGAGCCCCAAAATGTGTGTTTAGCATTGTAGTCACCAGCTGCTAGAAAACGGGACCCCACAGTTGTATAAAATGCGGTGTATTGACTCTCTGAAATTGAAAACCTGGGAGGAGAGTAAACAGATGATATCACAAGCTTTTGATAAAAATTTTCAATGCAGATGTTCGTTGCTTGAAGATATTCTTCACGAAGGTCATTTAGTAGGTAGTGTTTTATTCGAGTTTTTATTAGGATAGCCACCACAAGCTCTACCTTGACCTTGGTGTCGTAGAAATTATATCCACTAATTCGAAAATAGCTTCGGGACGTCAAGTGAGTTTCTGAGATAAGCATAACATCGATTTGTTTATCATTTGTTTAATGTGTTCAGCAAACTTTGATTTTTTATATAAAAATATTTTAAAACCGCCAAAAAATATGGTAAATATGCAGCTACACAAAATGCACTTAACCAAGGTTTAGGGAGAATAATTACAGAAAATATGTATTTTTGGGCAGTTAAGTAAAAATTCAGCTAACGTTGATTTTTTGTATGAAAATAATTTTAAAATGCCAAAAATTTTGGGCAGTTATCTTAAATGTGCAGGTACAAAGAGGCCTATTTCTTATTGCTTTTGTGTGCTTATTTCTACTTTTGCTTATTTTAAAGAATGCGCACAAACATACACACACACACTTCCCAAATGAAAGCATTATGAACTGCGTATTTAACAAACAGCATACAATGAGTTACTTAATGTATCCCGTCCATAACTATAGTGTTTTCTTTTCTGAAAATGTATAACACAAATGTGTTACTCTCGACTCAATCCATATAAGAAGACACAAATAACAACTAACACAACAAGCGCTAATTTAGGTACAACTACGCACAAAAAGCAATGATTTTAAAAACTTGTATCATTTGGATGAAACAATTCACGTATTTAGTACGTACATATGTACATACCATACATACCATATTTTAAAAACACAATTACTGTAATTATTTTTCAACAACAGCAACAAAATCCAAAAACACAACATGTACGATTTTGAATTTGCTAAAAAAAAAACTATGTACATACTACATGTATGTAACTACTTTTTTCTTATAGTTCATAAATATATATATATACATACATATGTAAGTGCCATACACGAATCCAATTTCAATATACCATAATTGTATACAAACCAATTCAACCAAATAATTTACACACAAGATTTTTGTTTATTTCTTATTTTTATTCCCACAGCTACATATATGTGTATGTAACTCAGTGAGAATAATCATATTTCACTGATAATGAAATGCTTTAATAAGCAAAATATTGAAATAGCTTTAAGTAGAATAAGTTTTTATGAACTAATAAAAATCAGTTTTAACATCAACTCCAAATTGAACGGTTGTTTAATTTGTCATTGGCGCAGTCGGTAGGATCCACGCAAAAGTTCCGCAAACGAACTTACTTACTTCAAGCTTTAATAAAAAAAAAGGAAATTATAATAATACTAAACGAAATACACAAACTGTAGAAATGAAAATTTTGAAATAATTCATTGAGCATAAAAAGAAGTTGAAATTGTTTAAGTTAATACTATTGGTTCGAAAAACCAATTAATGAATTTATTTTGTGGAAAACTACTCGTAAATTAATATTTTTAATGGAAAGATAAACTGTATAAAATAAAAAGCAATTAAATCAAAGAAATAAAATAAATAAAAAATAAGAAACATTAAATATTACTTGCTTGTTGATGGACGATATTATTAATTATCTTGAAAATTTAAGCATCAGTGAGAACTGCAATATGAACAATAACAACGTCCCTAATAATAACAGCAATATGGATCAACAGAGAAATTTCATAATGCAAAACTTGAGAATGGTTCATCCGTTTGGTGGCCAAAGAGATGAACATAAAAAGTGTTGAAAGTGTCATTCGCAACATCACGTTGATGTCGCATGACGATCGAGTCCTTTTTTCCAACTATATTTTGCGAACGTTGCACGACCAGGCTTTGGATGTGGTAAGAAGAGAGAGACCAACGGATTGGACATCACTGAAAACAACATTGATCGATGAATTTGGTGAGCATCAACCAATATCTCAATTAGTTTTAAGTATTAATAATATTAAATTTAAGAGCTGTTGTAAATCGTTATGTGACGAAATATATAAAATAGTTTGTAGGATTAACGACGCGATCGAATTGTGTAGTGAGACGGAGGAAAGAAAATCATTTTTCCACAACGAAGTTAACTTGTGTAGTTTGAATGTTTTAAAAAGGGAATTGCCAATTCACCTCACAGCTTTACTCAATGCGAATTTAGTGAACGATTTTAAATCAGGTGTTAGGATTCTTAGAGAGAATAATGAAATCGATAATGACGGCCGTAATTACTTTAAACCTAATAACAATATAAATTTTTCTCGATATAAAGTATAACCGTAGATCGTGAATAATGAATTCCGAAATTTAGTAACCCCAACAGAAGACATCCAATTCCTCCTCAAAACCGCCAAAATAACTATCAACCATACCTTCAAAATCCCCAAAACAATTTTCAATTTCGTCCTAGGAATAATTTTCAAAATCCTTGCCAAAATTATCAAAATAGGTTTCAAAATCTTAACAATAGTTATCAAAATAATTTTCGCAATACTGACAGCAATTATCGAAATAATATTCCAAATACTAAACGAATAAGAGAGGAAGATACCAATCAGTCTAGACTGAGAAGATTTGGAGTACCAATCCCAATGGAGGTAAAAAATTTTCACTCAATTGCCTCCAATCACTTCCCTCCATCATAATGGGAATTGATGAAAATAATTATAGATTTCTGATAGATACGGGATCTTCAATCAGCTTAATAAAACAAAACATATTAACAACTTCTCTGAAAAAGTAAACCTAATTTGCGTTAAAACAGCTATCGGAAATATAATTCTTGATGAGACACAAGAAATTTTTAGCCCCTTAAAAAAAGTAAACTAACATTTTTTGTTTTTGAATTTGCAGATAATTATGATGGCCTCTTAGGATTTGACGGCTTAAAAACATTAAATGCTTTGACAAATATCCACGAAGGATTCGGAATTTTGAACGGTATAAAATATTTCTCTTTAAACGAAAATCAAAAGGAAAAGGAAGATATTGAAAGTTTTCCAGCCAAAAAAAATTAATTCTGAGTTCCACCAGATAGAAAATATGCGAATTAGAGACGAACAAAACAGTGTTTTGCAAACTAATAATCAAAATATCTGAATTGTATTAATAGCAATTATAAGGATTCAATATTTAAATTGGATCACCTCAGTAAGGAGGAATCTACGAGTTTAGAAAGATTACTAAAAAGATATAATGATATTTTTTTATAGAGACGGAGATAAGCTAACCTTCACTAATGTTGTAAAACATAAAATTACGAAGATACAATATATTGTAAAACTTATCGTTACCCCCAAGTTCATAGAGAGGAGGTTAATAAACAAATCCAAGAAATGTTAGACTAAAATATTATATGTCATAGCCAGTCGCCATACTCAGCCCCAATTTGGGTTGTACCAAAAAAGTTAGAAGCGTCTAACAAACAAAACTGGCGTATCGTTATAGACTACCGGAAATTAAACGATATAACCATTAGCGATAAATATCCAATCCCAATCATGGACGATATTTTGGATAAATTGGGTAGATGTTTGTATTTTACTACCCTCGACCTTACTAAAGGGTTTCATCAAATTGAAATGGAACCCTCTGATAGAAGAAAAACAGCATTTTCTACTCAAAGCGGGCATTATGAGTTTTTAAGATTGCCATTCGGGCTTAAAAATGCCCCCGCAACCTTTCAGCGATTGATGAATACAATCTTGAGAGATCTAATAGGAAAAGAATGCTTAGTCTACTAAGACGACATTATTATCTTCAGTACTTCTCTACAAGAGTACATCAGCTCAATAGAAAAAGTGCTCAAAAGGCTTTCAGAAGCCAACTTAAAAGTACAACTTAACAAAAGCGAATTTTTAAAGAGAGAAACAACCTTTTTGGGTCATATTATCACACCTGATGGTATAAAACCCAACCCCGACAAGGTAAGAGCTATCTTGGAATATCCAGTTCCTAAAACTGAAAAAGAAATTAAACAATTTCTGGGATTGGCTGGATTTTATAGGAAATTTATTCAAAATTTTTCCAAAATAACAAGACCCCTAACTCAATGTCTTAAAAAGGGCAATAAGGTTAACCCAACAGACAAAAACTATATTAAAGCAGTGGACACTATTAAACTTTTGATTACTAGTGAACCAATTTTAGCTTTCCCAGATTATGAGAAGCAGTTTACATTAACAACGGCTGCTTCTAACATCGCCCTTGGTGCTGTCCTTAGTCAAAATGGTCACCCAATTCGTTTTGCGAGCCGGACTCTAAATGAGCATGAATTAAATTATTCTGCTACTAAAAAAGAGCTGTTGGCTATCGTTTGGGCAACAAAATATTTCCGCCCCTATTCTTGATCAATAGCGATCATAAACCATTACAATGGTTACAAAATCTTAAAGAGTCAAACCAAAAACTCCAGAGATGGAAAATCAAATTAAATGGATTTGATTTTGAGATAAAACACATTCCTGTAAAGGAAAACCATGTAGCGTGTAAGGAAAGAAAACTGTAACTTCAATGAAGAGATAGAAGAGAATAATGACCAAAATGATGAAATAAATGAAGCTGAGGAAATTTCTTCTGTAGTCGCAACAATTCACTCAGCTGATGAAGATAATTCCTCATATATACCAATAACGGAAAAACCCTTAAATAAATTTAAAAATCAAATTAAGCTCATCAAAGGAAATCAAAATAAAATATTTACGAAAAAGATATTTTCTAACAATGTAACCACAATTATTTAAAAAGATCTAGATATCGAATCAACGAAGGACATAATTAAAACTTATTTACTAAACAAAAATATAACTTTATACTCCAAATTACCATGATTTTATCGAATTCTAAAGAATCTATGTTCGAATTATTTTAAACAAGAGAAACAAGGTCTTAAGATCAACTAGACTTTTGGAAAATTTTAATAACTATCCCGATTTTAAAACAAAGGTCTTGGAAATCCACTTAAGTGGATTACATCAGGGTATTGAAAAAATAGTGAAAATATTTAAAACAAAATATTATTTCCAAAATTACATAAAGGAAATATCCCGTATAATAAACGAGTGCGAACTCTATAACCGTTGTAAAGTAGACCATATAGATCATAAATTACCATTTAAAATTACACCTCCAGTATACGAAACAAGGGAAAAATATGTGGTAGACTTTTGGCAGTGGGATAAGGACTACTATCTGACTTGCATAGATCTTTACTCAAAATTTGCTACAGCTGAGCCAGTAAAATCATTGAATTGGATTGAAACTAAAAGGGCTCTTTGGAGAGTGTTTAATACCATGGGTCCTCCAAAGGTCTTAAAGATAGACCAGGATCAGGGAATGAATACCATTAATATTAGAAAGTCATGTGAAGAATTAAAAATTAAATTGGAAGTGACTACAGGCAAAACTGGAATAGGAGATATAGAGAGATTACATAAAACATTAAATGAGAAATTAAGAATAATAAACACGTCAAGAGATAAAGAATTGGACTACTTGAAAATAGAACAAACGTTTTTTACATACAATCACAATATAGTTCATTGCGCTACTGGAGAAACGCCTTATAATATTTTCTTTAACAAAATAATGCCTAAAAATAACACGAAAATGATAAAAGAGAAAAGGATAAATAATAAAAATAAATTTAGGAAGGAAAACCCTATAGATACAAATTTTGTCAATGTTAAGAACGGAGGAAGACGGCGAACAATTTATAGTTAAGTTCAGAGATAGAAATGTCAGGAAGTATAAAAGTCAGTTCAAAAGAAAGAAGAAATAATAAAATTATAGCAAAAATTTTTGCATAACCTACAATGAACAGCAAATTAGAATAGAATTATTTATAATTTCAGAGTTAAATATTACTAGAAGGCAATTACACAGAGCCAATTTAAGGGCATTAAGAAGTTTTAGATCATCATTTCTACAACTTTTATCTTGACCACAACAGTCGACACCCAAATTATGGAAATTAATCAAATAGACAATAACATGGGTTATACCATAGTGGAGCAGGGAATCGGCAATCAACCTACTAACTTTAAGTATCATGTATTAACTATTAACAAAACTTAGCTAGACTCGACTTGCGACATCCTTCTCGAAAAATACAACAACAAAAAATATTATCAAACTGATATGAGCAAAAATTATCTTTCATTGGCAAACAAAGAGAAGAAAATGTTTTTGAGCAGACACAGAAGAGGTTTTGCCAATTTTGTAGAAAACGGACTAAGATTCCTATTCGGTACTATGGACAACCAAGACAGAGCTGAAATACAACTTGCAATAGAAGATTTTAGGAAAAATACGATTTCTACTAATGAATTCAACGAAATCATTGATCTTATTAACAACGAAACAAAATTGATATCAAGATTTGAAACTGAAACCTCCCAACTTCAAAACAAATTGACAGAAAAAATACTTTCGGACCTTTTTCTTGACAATGTTAAACTATATTTGGAACATGTTCAGGATATTCAACTGGCTATGCAACTAGCACAAATGGGTATTATAAATCCGAAAATAGTGGATATACCTACCATTACTAATCTTACTAATATAAAATTTAAACATACAAGAGCAACTGTTTGGCTGGACGATGAAATTATTTTCTTTGTACTCTCAATACCTACAGCATTCGATTCATTTAAAAATATTAAAATTATACCGATACCAGATAAAAATAAAGAAGAATTGGTATTGGATGATACTGACTATGTTAGGAAAAGTAATCTAATATATGAAATTAAAAAAAATAATAAAATTGAGTATTGTAAAAGTGACTGTATTAGAAATCTCTTAAATAATAATAAAACTGAATGCCAATTCAGAAGAAATGTTGCATCTATTGTAGAATTTGTTCAACCAAATATCATTGTAACTAAAAATTTAAAGCTAACGCAAATAAAACAAAATTGTAATGAACTTAATATAACAATTAAAGGAAATATGTTAATTATTTTATTCGACCTTAAAATTTGTAAATATTTGTCCTTTGTTTCAGGCTCTAGGTCATACAAATTATTTAAGTAAAACTCTTTTTATGTTTTATTAAATTTGTTGTATAAATTTAGTCTATTTATTTTTTTATTTCAATATTTCGAGCACCTTCGGTGCTCTTCTTCAGGAAAAAACTATAATAAAAACAAAAATACAAAAAACAAACAATTGTTAATATTTTTGTAAATAAAAATGTTTCCTTAAACAATAACAAAAAACGTAAACATTAAAAATAAAAGCACAAAGAACCTTACTTTAAAGAATGTTCAAAATATACTAAAAGCTTTTTTTTGTTTATATTTTGATATTATGTGTTTATATGCATGCGCGAGTTATGGAAACCCCCATAATATTACCAACAACAACAACGCCACCAGCAAAACCACCTAGGTTGGCTTAAATGAAACACAACAACACAAAAGCCAACGCTCTAGACTTAAGAAGTTATTTCATTTGAATTATTAATATTTTTATTTTGACCCAATTAATGTTTTGCAATATAAACTTCCACAGAAGCCAATATAAAAATAACAATTTAATAAAAAAATTAGAATAAATAAATGGGTAAATTCGGGTTTGAACTTGAGCCAAAATCAATCGTTTCAATATATAAAAATATTAATAAAAGTTCGACTAATTACTTATAAACATTAATTATAAATAACGATGGCACGCGTCAAAATCTACATGTTTACTTGGTCATAGTTGGTTGAATACTAAAAAAGAAATTCAACTACAAATGACATAAACCTAACAACATGATTAAGTACCGCTTATTTCTCTGCAGCCAATGGCGCTGAATAAGCAAGAGAGACTGAAATATATAGAGTAGTTATTCATCATAGATGGGATTTCGTACTAACCGAAATTGATTTGACATGTGAAAATGAATAAGTTTGTACTTTTCGTATCCTAATTTGTTAAATAATACGGTTAAATAGTTGATATTCCTGATCACTAGTATCCACCGTCAAAAGTGGTAAAATTGAACAAAGAACGCTGATGAGATGGTGTAGCGACCTCGAAATCAGTACTGATCCGTTCTGCTAGTATGATGAATAATAAAAATTGTTCTATATATAGTACTCTCTTAATAAAAAATAATAATGAATTTATCCAAAAAATTTTCTAATAAAAATTAAAGAATAAAAAAATTAGAATAAATAAATGGGTAAATTCGGGTTTGAACTTGAGCCAAAATCAATCGTTTCAATATATAAAAATATTAATAAAAGTTCGACTAATTACTTATAAACATTAATTATAAATAACGATGGCACGCGTCAAAATCTACATGTTTACTTGGTCATAGTTGGTTGAATACTAAAAAAGAAATTCAACTACAAATGACATAAACCTAACAACATGATTAAGTACCGCTTATTTCTCTGCAGCCAATGGCGCTGAATAAGCAAGAGAGACTGAAATATATAGAGTAGTTATTCATCATAGATGGGATTTCGTACTAACCGAAATTGATTTGACATGTGAAAATGAATAAGTTTGTACTTTTCGTATCCTAATTTGTTAAATAATACGGTTAAATAGTTGATATTCCTGATCACTAGTATCCACCGTCAAAAGTGGTAAAATTGAACAAAGAACGCTGATGAGATGGTGTAGCGACCTCGAAATCAGTACTGATCCGTTCTGCTAGTATGATGAATAATAAAAATTGTTCTATATATAGTACTCTCTTAATAAAAAATAATAATGAATTTATCCAAAAAATTTTCTAATAAAAATTAAAGAATAAAAAAATTAGAATAAATAAATGGGTAAATTCGGGTTTGAACTTGAGCCAAAATCAATCGTTTCAATATATAAAAATATTAATAAAAGTTCGACTAATTACTTATAAACATTAATTATAAATAACGATGGCACGCGTCAAAATCTACATGTTTACTTGGTCATAGTTGGTTGAATACTAAAAAAGAAATTCAACTACAAATGACATAAACCTAACAACATGATTAAGTACCGCTTATTTCTCTGCAGCCAATGGCGCTGAATAAGCAAGAGAGACTGAAATATATAGAGTAGTTATTCATCATAGATGGGATTTCGTACTAACCGAAATTGATTTGACATGTGAAAATGAATAAGTTTGTACTTTTCGTATCCTAATTTGTTAAATAATACGGTTAAATAGTTGATATTCCTGATCACTAGTATCCACCGTCAAAAGTGGTAAAATTGAACAAAGAACGCTGATGAGATGGTGTAGCGACCTCGAAATCAGTACTGATCCGTTCTGCTAGTATGATGAATAATAAAAATTGTTCTATATATAGTACTCTCTTAATAAAAAATAATAATGAATTTATCCAAAAAATTTTCTAATAAAAATTAAAGAATAAAAAAATTAGAATAAATAAATGGGTAAATTCGGGTTTGAACTTGAGCCAAAATCAATCGTTTCAATATATAAAAATATTAATAAAAGTTCGACTAATTACTTATAAACATTAATTATAAATAACGATGGCACGCGTCAAAATCTACATGTTTACTTGGTCATAGTTGGTTGAATACTAAAAAAGAAATTCAACTACAAATGACATAAACCTAACAACATGATTAAGTACCGCTTATTTCTCTGCAGCCAATGGCGCTGAATAAGCAAGAGAGACTGAAATATATAGAGTAGTTATTCATCATAGATGGGATTTCGTACTAACCGAAATTGATTTGACATGTGAAAATGAATAAGTTTGTACTTTTCGTATCCTAATTTGTTAAATAATACGGTTAAATAGTTGATATTCCTGATCACTAGTATCCACCGTCAAAAGTGGTAAAATTGAACAAAGAACGCTGATGAGATGGTGTAGCGACCTCGAAATCAGTACTGATCCGTTCTGCTAGTATGATGAATAATAAAAATTGTTCTATATATAGTACTCTCTTAATAAAAAATAATAATGAATTTATCCAAAAAATTTTCTAATAAAAATTAAAGAATAAAAAAATTAGAATAAATAAATGGGTAAATTCGGGTTTGAACTTGAGCCAAAATCAATCGTTTCAATATATAAAAATAACAATTTAGTTTAAACAGCATTTTAATAAATTTTTTGTACTTATTATTTTAAGCTTAATATGCATTTCTTTTTATAAATAATTTTGTTTTGTATTTTTTGTACTTATTATTCTAAGCTTAATATGCATTTCTTTTTATAAATAATTTTGTTTTGTATTTTTTTGCACTTATTATATTAAAGCTTAATATGCATTTCTTTTAATATAAATAATTGTAATATTGATTTAAAGAGTCAGTTAATAAAGTGGTATAAACCTTGAAGGTTGATATTTTTTTATTAGTGAAGAAGATCCCACCCTTATCTGGCGCAGTCAACCAATTCCTATACGACGGATTATCGTAAGGAAAAAGAACCTACACAACTGTAATTTTTGTAAACCACCCAATTCCTATACGAAGGATCATCGTAAAAAAAAGGAATAAGAAGCTGATTATTCTTCCTTATTTGCCGGAATCTTCAAGTTCCAAGGATCATCAGGAAAAAATTAACAAGAACCCGCAATGCTGAAAATTCTTGCGTAAGTTAAAATATTGAATTATAAAATAATAATAAAAGTATATGGTAATAAATAAAAAAAACAAAAAATTAAATTAATTAGTAAAAAAAGTAAAATTTTTTATTATTGAAAAAATTTTAAAGTGTATTAAATAAAAAATAGATATATTGATATACATTCAGTGATTATTTTTGAAAAATTTAAAATATTAAATTTCGAAAAACTGTGAATATTTAGTAAAACGGAAAATAAATTTTACTATTAATCGTTAAAAACGAAAATTTTAATGAAACATTTTTAAAGTGATTTATAAAAATCTTTTATACTTATTTTTAACAAAAAATTTTTTTTTATTAATTTTCGAAAATCCAATATATCTTTTAAAACAACTCCGTAAAATATATGCCTAGATTCCGTCCTTATCGAATTTTTTCTAGAGTTCTCGTCCCAATACCAGAAACAGACATGAGTGCTGGTGAAAATAGTGAAAATAATATTAATCCAAACCCAAATCCACCCTCGAATGTTAGAAATATATTGGATTCCTTAAGAATCCCAGATGCTGTGAAGGATCTTCCAAAATTCGACGGTAATCCCAGATTACTTTACGATTTTATTCACAATGTGGAAGAAATACTCTCAGTATTGACACCCATCGATGGCACTCCTTTTGCCAAAATGATTTTAAGAGCTATAAGAAATAAAGTTAAAGGAGAAGCCAACGAAATTTTAAATATGTATAGCACAGACCTTCGATGGGAAACCATTAAAAATAATTTAATTCTCCATTACTCTGATAAACGTAACGAAACCTCACTTATTCGTGATCTTCACCAACTAAAACAAAATAACAAAACACTAGAAGAATTTTATAGCTCTGTGGTAGAAATTCAAGCTACCATTAACAATCACTTAATGATTCATGAAATCGACCCTAACATTATCACTGCAAAACGCGATCTATTTGCCAAAATGTGTCTTAATACATTTTTATCTGGTCTTAGAGAACCACTTGGATCTTCCATAAGAGCTATGAAACCAGAGACACTTCCAATAGCCTTTTCATATTGTGTCACAGAACAAAATATGTTCTATATTAGACAAGAAAACAGAAACCTAGTTAGAAAACAAGAAAATCAAAAGCATTATACTCCACAACATTCATTTCCTCATTATCAAAAACCATTTACTCCAAGAACACAAATAGGTAATAACTTTAGACCACAATATTTTAATCATCCTACTTATTTCAATAATCCACGGTTAACTAGCAATCAATCATACAATAGGCCTCAGTTACCACACAATTTTAACTCACAAACTCCAAGACAAACTAACAATCACACAATTCAAAATAACCAAACCCAATTTAATAACATAAAACATCCACAACCAAATCCCACTATAAACTATCAGACACCAGAACCAATGGACACTAGCTCAGGTTATACACACCATAGAAATACAAGCCAACAAACACGAAGATTCCCAAGGGAATTACACCAAATAGATCACACAACTGAAAACACCTTTTCCGAAGACTATAATATCCCAAACTATTTACCAAATATGGACAACTATAACGAAATAGTAGATCCTGAAAATTTTCAATTCAGTGCCTCCAGGAATCAAGTGGATACCTAGATATTAATAAACATGGTAATTATCTCCCTTACATAAATATCTCATCCCCATTCGGACGTCCACTCCGATTTTTAGTAGATACAGGTGCATCCGCATCATTCATCAATCCAGAATACACCAAGCAATTAAAGATAGAAAAATGCTCACCAATAACAATAACTACAGTTCTCAACAAACATCAATTGAATTCAAAAGTAAACATACCCTCTTTCGTAGAATTTCAAGAAAACACAAAGTTAGAATTTTTTATATTTAAATTTCATAACTATTTTGATGGTCTAATTGGTTTGGATATTCTTACTAAATTAAATGCAAAAATTGATCTTGAAAACAAACAATTACTAACAAGAAACACGATCATTCCATTGCTTTTTAAACCGAATTTAACTTCAGGGAAATTCTTAATAACTCCGAAAACAAAAACTATTATTAAAGTTCCTGTAGACATCGAAAACGGTGATTTCTTTATTCCTAATATAGTCATACAACCAGAAGTAACAATCTCTACTGGCGTATATAATGCAAAAAACTGGTACAGCTTTGTTGAGGTAAACAACAAATCCAATACCAACAAAATCATTCTAATTGAAAGTCCAATAAAAGTAGAACTACTAACCAATTCACATTGCATAGAATTTAACAACATTAATTTAGAATATTCTCATGAAAACGGCATTAATTTAATCGAAAATCTGAGAATCGATCACTTAAATTCTGAAGAAAAACAGGTAATAACCAAATTGTGCAAAGAATTCGAAGACATTTTCTTTCAAGAAAATCAACCTCTTACCTTTACCAACAAGATTAAACATAACCTAGTCACAAAGGATGACATTCCTATCTATACAAAATCCTATAGATACCCACACATCCACAAAGAAGAAGTCAAAAGGCAAATCTCAGAGATGTTAAACCAAGGTATAATTAGAGAAAGCTTTTCACCTTGGAGCGCACCAGTGTGGATAGTACCCAAAAAATTAGATGCAAGTGGAAAACGTAAATGGCGTCTAGTATTAGACTATAGAAAATTAAACGAAAAAACAATATCAGATAGGTACCCAATACCAAACATCAACGAAATTTTAGACAAACTAGGAAAATGTATGTATTTTACCACATTAGACTTGGCAAGTGGTTTTCATCAAATAGAGATGAACCCAAAAGATATACCCAAAACTGCCTTCACGGTAGAAGGAGGTCACTACGAGTTCGTTAGAATGCCATTTGGCCTCAAAAACGCTCCATCTACATTCCAACGAGTGATGGACTATATTCTTAAAGACCTAATAGGAACCGTGTGTCTAGTATATTTAGATGACATAATTATCTACTCAACTTCTCTTCAAGAACATATTGAAAATTTAAAAAAAGTTTTTGCAGCCCTTAGAGAAGCCAATCTCAAATTGCAGCCAGAAAAATCAGAATTCCTACATAAGGAATGCGCATTTTTAGGTCATATTGTATCAACTGAAGGTGTAAAACCGAATCCTGATAAAATAAAAGTTATTCAAAATTTTCCAATTCCAACCAATCAAAAAGAAATAAAATCTTTCTTAGGTCTTTTAGGATACTACCGCCAATTCATTAAAGATTTTGCCAAAATAACAAAACCATTTACAGCTTGTCTTAAAAAAGACCAACCTGTTATAATAAATGATAAATATAAAGAAACATTTGAAATCTGCAAGAGTCTTTTAACAAATGACCCAATTTTACAATATCCCGATTTTTCAAAATCGTTTAATCTCACAACAGATGCGAGTAATTATGCAATTGGAGCCATTTTATCACAAGGTCCAATTGGAAGCGACAAACCAATTTGTTATGCAAGCCGCACACTTACATCATCAGAAGTAAATTATTCAACAATAGAAAAAGAGCTCCTAGCCATAGTTTGGGCTACTAAATATTTTCGACCGTATCTATTCGGTCATCGGTTCAGGATCATAACGGATCACAAACCCCTAACTTGGATTATGAGTCTTAAAGAGCCAAACTCAAAACTTGTCCGTTGGCGATTGAAATTAGAAGAATACGACTACGAAATAGTTTACAAAAAAGGAAAACTAAATACTAATGCAGACGCACTTAGCCGTATAAAAACTAATCCTCCATTCGATCAATATATAAATACTTTCGATACAGAATCTATCCAAGGCACATCAGGAAGTACTATTCACTCAGCAGAAGAAAATAACAATGATGGCATACCTATTTCGGAAAAACCAACAAATGATTTTAATTTGCAAACTCTATTTAAGAAAGGAAACTCTAATTGTCATATGAAACTCGAAGTTATCTTTAAAAATAAACATAGGAAAACCTTTACATATCCCCACTATACAGAAGAAATTATAACAGAAATTCTAAAGAACCACCTTGCTCCTAATAAAACTACCGCAATATTTACTGACGATGAAATTTTTCGCCTGATTCAAAACGTATATTCAAAACATTTTTCACAAAGCAAGATTTTTCGTTTGGTTAGATGCACTGAAATGGTAAAAGATATAAAAGAAAACTATACCCAAGATAAATTAATTCAAGACTATCATGAAAATAGCAATCATAGAGGCATAACAGAAACATTAGATCACCTTAAACGTGAATATTATTTCCCCTACATGAAATCTAAAATAACTCAAACAATAAATAACTGCGATGCATGCCAAAGGCTTAAGTACGATAGGAACCCTCCTAAAACTAAATTTGAAAAACCGCCAACACCAATTAAACCGTTAGACATACTTCACATAGACATCTATACAATTAATGCTAAAAATATTCTCACAATTATAGATAAATTTTCTAAATTTTCTGCAGCATATACTTTGACCGCTAGAAATAGTCTTTGTATTATCAAATCTTTAAAACATTTTCTGAGTATGCATGGCATCCCTAACAAAATTGTTTGTGACCAAGGAACCGAACTTAATTCAAACTTATTTAAAGATTTTTGTAAACAATATCAGATTAATTTGCACTTCACTTCCTTTCAACAATCCTTTCAAGCCCCCGTTGAAAGACTTCATTCAACGCTAACTGAAATATACAGATTAGTAACAGAAAAAATAAAAAATTAGAAATTGATCATGACGATATCTTAACTGAGACTCTCATAACATACAATAATGCTATTCACTCTTCCAAAAAACTAACACCCTTTGAACTTTTTTATGGTAGAACAAATAAATTCGATCGCGAGATCACATTCAATAATGAACATGAATATCTTTCCAAAATCAATCAATTTCAAACTCAGTTATATGATTCTATAAAAAATAAACTACAAACCGACACAGATAAACGCATAGAAAAACTTAACGCAAATAGGCAGGACCCTATAAATTATGACGCAAATGATTATATATGTATATAGGAAAGAATGTAGAAGAAATAAACTCACACCAAGATTTACTAAACACAAAATAAAAAGAAATAACAAAATCACATTAATAACTACAGAAAACAAAAAATTACACAAATCAAAAATAAAGAAAAAACGATTTTGAAAATTAAAATAACATATCATCTTTTCAGATTAATAACCACAATACATGCACTTAACATACAAAATCTATCGGATACCCAAGGGTTATTACAAATAAAATTAGGAACGGCTAAAACAATAACAGATTACACTAATCTCATACACATCATTAAACTTGATTCATATAAAAACAATATCATGAAAATCGAAGAATCATTAAAACATTTCACATCATCATATTACAACAAGGGATCTTTAAAAATGACAAAGTTTAAATTAACAGATCTTAAAAATAAATTAAATTTAATAACACCCAGATATCGTAACAAAAGAGGATTATTTAATGGCATAGGATCAGCAGTAAAATTCATTACAGGTAACATGGATAGCAATGATGCTACCCGTATTAATATAGCAATATTTAATTTAACAACTAAAGTACAGACCGAAACAAATAAACAAGATGTACTTAATACTAAAATTGTTGAAAGATTAGAAAACATTACAAACCATATAAATACCGAACAAGATATTATTGTCAAATCACTACAAAACTCTCAAAATGGCATTTTCTCCAACTTCAAACTTATAAGCGATATTCAATACCTTAATCAAATAAACTATCATATCGATTTACTAGCAAATCATATCACAAGTATTTCTAAAGCAATGACTCTATCCACACTCGGGATCATACCAAAAATGATCTTAAATATAGAAGAACTAAAAGAAATCGAAAATAATTTAGGATACCAATCTATTAAAGTCGAAACCATAGAACATTTGTATGAGCTATTAGAACTGCAAGCGTACTACAATAATATAAATATTATTTTTAATATTCTCATTCCTCATATCCCTCCAGAACAATACACAATTTCTCACACAATTCCCATACCAATTAATAAAACCAAAGAAATTATAATAAAACCATATACAATTTATAACAATAAACAAATTCAATATTTTGACAAATTATGCAAAAAAATCGAAAACCTGTTCTACTGCAAGGAGAGCCTACAACAAGAAGCTGTAGAAAAATCTTCATGCTTCGGCAAAATTATATACAACCAAGAAGCTAAATGTAATCTAAACGATGTTGGCCAAATCACCAAAATATCTCAACCAGAACAAGGACTTGTGTTAGCAACAAACTTACCACCAACCAAAATAAAAACATCATGCGACTCGAAGGAACTAGGTATTGATATAATACATTTTAATAACTGCGATGTCACTATTAATGAAATAGTATACAAAGGAAATCCAAACATTTATTGGGATGATTTTATTATTAACACAACAGCCGAAGTAAATATAAAATCCTTCTCCACAATTGAAAGTTTGAGTATACCTAAACTCAAAGAATATCACTTAAAAAATAAATTAGCGATCGAGATCTTATCGACCCAAACGGAACTGCATAGCCATATAAATTATGGTTTGGCAGCAGCAATTATTCTTATTATAATAATAATTCTGGCAATAAAACGAAAAACAAAATATGATGTGCAACAACCATCTACAACAAGTTTAGTCGCTCCTGACCGTCAAAACTTCTGGTCATCGCTCCACTCTAAGGGGGAGGAGTTATGGAAACCACCATAATATTACCAACAACAACAACGCCACCAGCAAAACCACCTAGGTTGGCTTAAATGAAACACAACAACACAAAAGCCAACGCTCTAGACTTAAGAAGTTATTTCATTTGAATTATTAATATTTTTATTTTGACCCAATTAATGTTTTGCAATATAAACTTCCACAGAAGCCAATATAAAAATAACAATTTAGTTTAAACAGCATTTTAATAAATTTTTTGTACTTATTATTTTAAGCTTAATATGCATTTCTTTTTATAAATAATTTTGTTTTGTATTTTTTGTACTTATTATTCTAAGCTTAATATGCATTTCTTTTTATAAATAATTTTGTTTTGTATTTTTTTGCACTTATTATATTAAAGCTTAATATGCATTTCTTTTAATATAAATAATTGTAATATTGATTTAAAGAGTCAGTTAATAAAGTGGTATAAACCTTGAAGGTTGATATTTTTTTATTAGTGAAGAAGATCCCACCCTTATCTCGCGCAATTTTCTGTGTCTGTTTTGAAATTCATTCGTATGTTCGCGGGAGTATTAATTATGTGTAACATCTCAATTGTATACCTATTTTTGTAATTGTTTTCTTGTTGTAATATTGCTGTATTACCAAAATTGGGAGAATATCCATTATTTGCACAGTGGGCTGCTAACGCCGTTTTCTGTTTTGTTGTGCCTTTTTTTGTTTTGTAGTCCGACTTATTAGAAAGTGGTGTGAAGAATTAAAAATTAAATTGGAAGTGACTACAGGCAAAACTGGAATAGGAGATATAGAGAGATTACATAAAACATTAAATGAGAAATTAAGAATAATAAACACAATCACAATATGGTTCATTGCGCTACTGGAGAAACGCCTTATAATATTTTCTTTAACAAAATAATGCCTAAAAATAACACGCAAATGATAAAAGAGAAAAGGATAAATAATAAAAATAAATTTAGGAAGGAAAAACCTATAGATACAAATTTTGTCAATGCAGAGGTTAAGAGAAAGAGAGTAAATAAAATAGATAACCCTTTTAGGAAGGCAGAAGTGTTAAGAACGGAGGAAGACGGCGAACAATTTATAGTTTAGTTCAGAGATAGAAATGTCAGGAAGTATAAAAGTCAGTTCAAAAGAAAGAAGAAATAATAAAATTATAGCAAAAATTTTTGCATAACCTACAATGAACAGCAAATTAGAATAGAATTATTTATAATTTCAGAGTTAAATATTACTAGAAGGCAATTACACAGAGCCAATTTAAGGGCATTAAGAAGTTTTAGATCATCATTTCTACAACTTTTATCTTGACCACAACAGTCGACACCCAAATTATGGAAATTAATCAAATAGACAATAACATGGGTTATACCATAGTGGAGCAGGGAATCGGCAATCAACCTACTAACTTTAAGTGTCATGTATTAACTATTAACAAAACTTAGCTAGACTCGACTTACGACATCCTTCTCGAAAAATACAACAACAAAAAATATTATCAAACTGATATGAGCAAAAATTATCTTTCATTGGCAAACAAAGAGAAGAAAATGTTTTTGAGCAGACACAGAAGAGGTTTTGCCAATTTTTTAGGAAACGGACTAAGATTCTTATTCGGTACTATGGACAACCAAGACAGAGCTGAAATACAACTTGCAATAGAAGATTTTAGGAAAAATACGATTTCTACTAATGAATTCAACGAAATCATTGATCTTATTAACAACGAAACAAAATTGATATCAAGATTTGAAACTGAAACCTCCCAACTTCAAAACAAATTGACAGAAAAAATACTTTCGGACCTTTTTCTTGACAATGTTAAACTATATTTGGAACATGTTCAGGATATTCAACTGGCTATGAAACTAGCACAAATGGGTATTATAAATCCGAAAATAGTGGATATACCTACCATTACTAATCTTACTAATATAAAATTTAAACATACAAGAGCAACTGTTTGGCTGGACGATGAAATTATTTTCTTTGTACTCTCAATACCTACAGCATTTGATTCATTTAAAAAAATTAAAATTATACCGATACCAGATAAAAATAAAGAAGAATTGGTATTGGATGATACTGACTATGTTAGGAAAAGTAATCTAATATATGAAATTAAAAAAAATAATAAAATTGAGTATTGTAAAAGTGACTGTATTAGAAATCTCTTAAATAATAATAAAACTGAATGCCAATTCAGAAGAAATGTTGCATCTATTGTAGAATTTGTTCAACCAAATATCATTGTAACTAAAAATTTAAAGCTAACGCAAATAAAACAAAATTGTAATGAACTTAATATAACAATTAAAGGAAATATGTTAATTATTTTATTCGACCTTAAAATTTGTAAATATTTGTCCTTTGTTTCAGCCTCTAGGTCATACAAATTATTTAAGTAAAACTCTTTTTATGTTTTATTAAATTTGTTGTATAAATTTAGTCTATTTATTTTTTTATTTCAATATTTCGAGCACCTTCGGTGCTCTTCTTCAGGAAAAACATTAAAAAAAGCAAAAATACAAAAAACAAACAATTGTTAATATTTTTGTAAATAAAAATGTTTTCTTAAACAATATCAAAAAACGTAAACATTAAAAATAAAAGCACAAAGAATCTTACTTTAAAGAATGATCAAAATATACTAAAAGCTTTTTTTGTTTATATTTTGATATTATGTGTTTATATGCATGCGCGCAATTTTCTGCGTCTGTTTTGAAATTCATTCGTATGTTCGCGGGAGTATTAATTATGTGTAACATCTCAATTGTATACCTATTTTTGTAATTGTTTTCTTGTTGTAATATTGCTGTATTACCAAAATTGGGAGAATATCCATTATTTGCACAGTGGGCTGCTAAAATAATATTTGAAATATTTGAACAACGAAAAGGAATGCCAATGGGCTCACCAGCATCACCAGTAATAGCAGATATAGTGATGGAAGAACTGTTGGATTTTACAATGACAAGTCTATATTGTAAACCAAGATACATGAGTAAATACGTCGACGATTTATTTTGCATCACCAAAAGAAACAATGTGGAAAACACACTTGAAATGTTAAACAGTTTCCACAGGCACATACAGTTCACAAAGGAGTTAGAACAGAATGCAACGTTGCCATATTTAGACACACTCATAGTAAGAAAAAATAACACATTGACAATAGATTGGTACCCAATACCAACGGCCTTAGGACGCATCCTTAACTATTACTCCAACCATCCTAAGCATGTGAAAATTAACCCAGCACAGAATTTCACGAAAAGAGTGTTGCAGATTAGTGACACGATATACTATAAAAAAATATCAGTAGGATAAGGAAAATATTACAAAGGAATAGTTTTTCGTTTAACATGACAAATGACACTATCAAACACTCTACTAAAAATATCAAAATTTTTAAATCAATGACTTACGTTCCTGGGTTTTCTGAAAGAATTTCGTACTCGGATATTTTCGATAAGCAAAACGTTAATATTGCTTTTAAGACTGACAGAACACTTAATATGTTATTCGCGAACACAAAAACAAAGTTGGATTTATTAGATAAATCCAATGTAATTTATCAAATACCTTGCAACGGCGATGTGCTTAGTAATTGTAATAAAATATATGTAGGAACGACAAAGTCTAAACTACGAACAAGAGTAGCAGCACAAAAGTCGGACTACAAAACAAAAAAAGGCACAACAGAACAGAAAACGGCGTTAGCACCCCACTGTGCAAATAATGGATATTCTCCCAATTTTGGTAATACAGCAATATTACAACAAGAAAACAATTAAAAAAAAAGGTATACAATTGAGATGTTACACATAATTAATACTCCCGCGAACATACGAATGAATTTCAAAACAGACACAGAAAATTGCGCGCATGCATATAAACACATAATATCAAAATATAAACAAAAAAAAGCTTTTAGTATATTTTGAACATTCTTTAAAGTAAGATTCTTTGTGCTTTTATTTTTAATGTTTACGTTTTTTGTTATTGTTTAAAAAAACATTTTTATTTACAAAAATATTAACAATTGTTTGTTTTTTGTATTTTTGTTTTTATTATAGTTTTTCCTGAAGAAGAGCACCGAAGGTGCTCGAAATATTGAAATAAAAAAATAAATAAATTTATACAACAAATTTAATAAAACATAAAAAGAGTTTTATTTAAATAATTGGTATGTCCTAGAGCCTGAAAAAAAGAACAGGAAATAATATAATAAACTTATACAACTGTAGAATTAAGATTATGGATTTCGTAGTAGAAGTAAAAGAAATGATCGAAAAACCATTTATAGTACCTAGCCTTAAGGATATTGATAATATTGTAAAACTAAATTTATCTTTGCCAGATTAAAAAAAAAATACTGAACATGTTAATGTAAAAAATGGAAATTATTCAATTGGTCTTCTAGTTTCAATTGTAATTATACTTTAGTTAATTATTGCTTTATTCGTTAAAATTCAAAAATGAAAAATATTTGCTAAAAATAAAGAAAAGAAGAATGAGGACATTGTTTCTTCTAAAGAGGGGAGGAGTGACATACACGAATCCAATTTCAATATACCATAATTGTATACAATCCAATTCAACCAAATAATTTACACACAAGATTTTTGTTTATTTCTTATTTTTATTCCCACAGCTACATATGTAACTCAGTGAGAATAATCATATTTCACTGATAATGAAATGCTTTAATAAGCAAAAAATTGAAATAGCATTAAGTAGAATAAGTTTTTATGAAATAATAAAAATCAGTTTAAACATCAACTCCAAATTGAACGGTTGTTTAATTTGTCATTTGTATATGAACATACATATGTAAGTATGTACATAACTATCAATAAGCAATAACACAGCATATGTACACACATCTATACGTGCAATACTTACATATGTATGTACATACATAGTACATTTCTTTTGTCAAAGAAAACAAATGTACATACATATGTATACACAAGAATACTATTCCCAAAATATTATTTTATATATTTTCCATTCTTATTCCTCTCCCGAATTTAATTTTATTATATTTGGGAATTTTATAAATAGAATTCGCAAGACGAAAACAAACTTTAAAAATAAATTTCTCTCGCGAATAAAAAAGAAAAATTCTTTACAGTAGGAAATATAAAATTTGTTCTAATTAAATTCGTTCGCGAGAGAAATCAATTCGAGCATTCTTCGCACTCTGCTTGTAAGAAAGCATCCGAAAGGTCGATATGGCTGAAAATCTTACCCTTTCCGATTTTCGCAAAACTTGCTTCTGGCAGTGGCAACGGAAATTGATTTGGATGGAGCGCGTCATTTAACCCTGTTGAGTAATCTGCACAGATTCTAATGTTACCCTCCTTTTTTCTTGATAAGGACGATGGGTGCCGCCCAGTCAGAATATTCTACGGGGGGTATAATTCCTGAATTTTGAAGTCTCTGCAATTCTTCATCTACGAGTGGCAACACTGAATAAGCGACTGGACGTTTTGGTCTGAAAACGCACTGCTTGAGATAAAGCTTAACTTTTGTCTTAGTACACATGCCCAGGAAGCGCGATTCGACTGAGGGTATTGAGGCATGATCTTCTGTGATGTGATTGTAAACTTTGCGTAGGGGGAAGGCCTACAAGATTTATGTCATTAGCCACGTAGCATACGCCAGCTTTGATAATATTTTTTAAACTAATGTCGCAGTTAAATTGTCCATTTATGTTGATACGACGCATGTCTGCATTATGTGCCGTGGATGTTGGCTTTGATAGTTCCGGCTTACCAATATGCTCCCACATCGTCTTCGATATGATTGTAATGTCTGACCCACAGTCGATCCGTAGAGTAACATCGACACCGTTTATGCGCACTGTAACGAATTTGCGCTTTACTTCCACGCCGCCTACTCCATTAACGGAAATTTCCTTGACAAAAGCTTTATCACGATTAGGTTTAGGAAAAGTACTTATCTTGCTTGACTGTTTGTTTGGGAAACAGCCACAATAGCCTTCCTTGTGGCCAATCCGTGTGCATTGCTTACTCCTGTGGCCTCTGTACTGGCAATCTTCCATATAGTGCTTTCCGCCACACGCCCAGCAAGGTGTGCGTGGCGTGTTAGACGATTTGTCAGCGAATTTGCCGCTTCTCGCTTGTCCTTGATGTGAGTTTGTTGGACTCTGTTTAGCTCGTGTCTGTTTTACATAGTTGACGAAAGCTTTTGACGTGCTGGCCTTCTCAATCCCCTTGAGTGTGCCATGATTTAATTTTTAAACTTTCACAGAATTTATTAACTTTGCTACCGTATGTAGTGAAATCTTCTGCTTCATTTTTCTCTAGCTTGAGGCATTTATACCACAGGATAGACCAGAGATGAAACTTGGAGGTTATGTTTTGGTACAAATCAGCTTTTTTCCCCTCTCTACTTTCTGTTAAAAAGAGATAGCAATATAATGTTGAAATAAGGGAAAATAAACCAAACAAAAGTAAAGCGTTTTGCAAGTAACGAATGATGAATTGTGGTGGAATTTACTTCTTCTATAGATCATGAAATAATTCTTATTTTATTTTAATGTTATATTACCATTAGCATTTTTATTTCTTAAATTAATATTTTTCTACAACTTTTTGTATTGAGCCAGAAATTAATAAGAATACAAAACCACAACAAAACATGAAAAATTCTTTGTTTACTACTTTCTGTGTGACAGAGTCAGCAAAACAACAACAATAGCATGCCATTTCGTGTCACCAATGATGAACCAATGATTTCTTCGCTCCAGTTTCATGGAAGGTAAAATCGTTTGTCATCTTTGGCGAAATCAAGTTCAAGTACTTTTCGTAATTTGATGTATGAATTTTACGCAAAAGTATTCTCACTTTTGTGGAGTCATCAAGATTTTTATCTTTAAAAAGCTGTTCGTACCTGCTGTACCATGATTCAAAGAACACTCTTGTATCTGCGTCGTAGCAAAATTAAGCGATTTCAGTTGAGAGATCGAATGCAGTGGTTGCAGTATTGCGTCATGGTTTTTTTGAGAAGCTTTGTTAGCGTTTATAGGCATTTGTCGGTCATGCTAGATATTTGTTACTAATTATTATACCCTTCAACAAAAAATTTGGAAAGGGGATATATAGGTTTCTCATTCGGTATGTAATTTCTTCATTATTCATTTAAGACCCCATAAAGTATATATATTCTGGATCCCCGAATGAGGGATGTCCGTCTGCTATATTTTGGTGTAAGTAGAATTAAGGCCTCACGCAACATAGAGACATATATTTTATACCATTCTCTTGGAATTATTAAATTTATATTAATCGATATTGCCTCGATATCTTTTTTCAAAGATTTAAAAAACTTTTGTTTGTTGAGCGTTTTTTACCTGGTCTATATACATGCATTTCATTGGTGCTAAAGCCAAATCATCAGTAGACCTTAAACCTAATTTTTAAATGTCTTTTTAAAGGTTTAAATTTAAAAAAAAAACTAAAAACATTAATTAAAATTTCTTACATACTAACGTATTTATCAAAGACTATGACACTATAACAATAAAAATTTGTACATTTAAAAATACATCCATCATACCAATAAAACAAAAATCTTAAAATATATTCCTCAAAAAAGGAAATAAAAAAGGGAAGCTCTTAGAATAATACTTACTGAACTAAAGAACTTAAGACTAACTACTCACTAATAACTTAAAACTAAACAACAAAATAACAAAAACAAAAAAAAACAAAGTAAATTCGCAATAAAAAGGGAATAAGAAATTAATTAAAACTATTGAGTAGTGTTATATACTGTATCAACTATATTGAGACTACGAATCCTTCGATTCTCAGAGGAACGCGCCCCTTCTAAAAATTTGATCGCACCCTCCACCATATAAACGTCTATACGGCCAATTGCCTCATAAATGGAGCTACACGATGGCCTACGTTCAGCCCAATGAAAGGTCTAAAACCAAGGCAAGATCCCATCTTCTAAGCCTTTCCATTTGGGATGAAGAAATTCCAAACCAAACTGGAAAGGCATAGGAGACGAGCGGACGAATGATCTGGCGATACACCAAGAGGCGAACTGTTCTGACAAGACCACCCCTACGCTTGAGTACACTCTGATATGCACCATAAGAACGTTTTGTTTTCTCCAAAACATCATCAATATGACGATAATACTCAAAGTTCGCATGAAAGGTGACCCCGAGGTACTTCATCCTGTCAGACACGAAAACCATTTCCCCTCCGACCCGTAAACATGGCACATATGACCTACAATTTTTATAGATGAATTCAAATTAAGGTCCCACCTCGTAAAATAGCAGGCCAGCTCAGACAAATAACAATTAACCCGATCATTACCAGCGCGTGCCCTAACCTCTGCAGATGCAATGAGGATGTAATCAGCATACACCAACAAAAGATCCCCATGAGGAGAGGGTGGAATATCCGAAACAAAAATGTTAAACAAGACCGGCCCAAACAACGACCCCTGAGGTACTCCCGCAGAGTTTGAAGGCTCACAAGAGAGAACTTTTAAAAACTCAATGAGAATTATAAAAATTACAATAGTATAATCATAGTAGTCTTTGAAACTTATTCAAAAATCCCAACAAACAAATTATTATATTCGATATGAATCTATTTTATTTTATTTACAACCTTTATACAATTAGACTCCCTTTGGGTGACAATGAAAGTATTTAATAAGGCAAAACGGATAATAAAATCTTAACTAGGTAATTATTAAATTTATATCAATCGAGATTGCCGCGATATCTTTTTTCAAAATTTTAAAAAACTTTTGAGTTTTGTTTGTTTTGTTTTTGTTTTTAAAAGTTTTTGTATAAGTATTTAAATTATTTAAAAATTAAGTTTAAGGTCTACTGATGATTTATCTTTAGCACCAATGAAATGCGTGTATATCGACTAGCTAAAAAAACCCTCAACAAACAAAAGTTTTTTAATTCTCATGGAATTTTTCATAAAATTGTTTGGTTTGAAAGTAACAAAACTCGGCCCAATAATTAATGAGATATAGCCAAAAGACTTTTTTTTATATTTCCTATTCTGTTGTTTTTTATGGCCCCAACTGTCCTACGGTCAATTTTAAAAAGCATATCTCTTGTATGGAGTTCTACGAAGGCTTAGACTGAAAACAATTGAAGTCGGTCCATTAACGACTAAAATATGGGCAAAAAATGGCATTCGAAATAATTTTACTTTTAAAAATTTTTTGGATAAAGTTGCGTTGGGATTCATACCAACAACCTACTGGTTGGTAGTCACAAGCGCTTCTTATACACCACAGAGCAGTTGTAATTCTCTTAGAAGTTTACGCGTTTAAGTACATAATATATCTTATTCTTAAAATACTAAAACTTCCAATTCTTGATGTAAATTGGTGTGGTTGTTGTAAATTCGCCTTTTTGTCACACACATCAATACTGAAATGCTTAATGGGCACATTGTGTGTATACATGTGCAGTCGAAATGCAAAGATTTTTTTGTTTGTTTGTTTATTTTTGTATGTTTATTAGTATAATATTATACATGAATATTATATTATTATCGCTTATATTATCTTTTCGTATATAAATAACCATAATTATTTTTTATATTATTAATTTATAATTAATGTTTATAAGTAATTAGTCGAACTTTTTATTAATATTTTTATATATTGAAACGATTAATTTTGGCTCAAGTTCAAACCCGAATTTACCCATTTATTTATTCTAATTTTTTTTATTTTTTAATTAGAAAATTTTTTGGATAAATTCATTATTATTTTTTATTAAGAGAGTACTATATATAGAACAATTTTTATTATTCATCATACTAGCAGAACGGATCAGTACTGATTTCGAGGTCGCTACACCATCTCATCAGCGTTCTTTGTTCAATTTTACCACTTTTGACGGTGGATACTAGTGATCAGGAATATCAACTATTTAACCGTATTATTTAACAAATTAGGATACGAAAAGTACAAACTTATTCATTTTCACATGTCAAATCAATTTCGGTTAGTACGAAATCCCATCTATGATGAATAACTACTCTATATATTTCAGTCTCTCTTGCTTATTCAGCGCCATTGGCTGCAGAGAAATAAGCGGTACTTAATCATGTTGTTAGGTTTCTGTCATTTGTAGTTGAATTTCTTTTTTAGTATTCAACCAACTATGACCAAGTAAACATGTAGATTTTGACGCGTGCCATCGTTATTTATAATTAATGTTTATAAGTAATTAGTCGAACTTTTTATTAATATTTTTATATATTGAAACGATTAATTTTGGCTCAAGTTCAAACCCGAATTTACCCATTTATTTATTCTAATTTTTTTTTATTTTTTAATTAGAAAATTTTTTGGATAAATTCATTATTATTTTTTATTAAGAGAGTACTATATATAGAACAATTTTTATTATTCATCATACTAGCAGAACGGATCAGTACTGATTTCGAGGTCGCTACACCATCTCATCAGCGTTCTTTGTTCAATTTTACCACTTTTGACGGTGGATACTAGTGATCAGAAATATCAACTATTTAACCGTATTATTTAACAAATTAGGATACGAAAAGTACAGTTATTCATCATAGATGGGATTTCGTACTAACCGAAATTGATTTGACATGTGAAAATGAATAAGTTTGTACACATGTAAGATAGATATTTATTTATTTATTTATTGGTATATATTCTGCAAAGTAAATTTGCAGAATATAGTTGCACAAAAATGGCGCCGGTAACTAGACCATATGTCCAAGATGTTATTAACAGTATCTTAAAAGAGTATTGTGACTGACTATACACGACCTATGCCTTCACATAGGAAGTAGTAGCAACGTGGTTGTCCACGAAATTCCACAAAAGAACCGTAAGACTATACGGTTATCCGTGGCAAATCAGTCAACCAGTGCGAGCGAGACGAAAAAC